>JAFREQ010000227.1:0-184162 GCA_025331565.1 Holacanthus passer | reverse complement strand
CATTACTGAACTCAAGAAAGCTGAGCTGCAGATGCCATCCTTCACCATTCCTCTCACTAATCTTGTTGTGCCTTCCATGAAGTTCAGCATAGATAAACTTCACCAGTTTGAAATCCCATCACAGCTGGACATCCCTGAGTTTACTATCTTAGACTTCCACACTGTGCAAGCCACCACCATCTCAACTAATGACATTAAACAGACAATCATTGATTTGATTGATTTTGTTCTCAACTTTGAGATGAAGATGTTTGATATGGGTGCTTCGTTTGGAGAACTGACTATGAACTACCTCCCTGCCCTGCCTCAGTTTTCACTTCCTGAGATCACTATACCTGAGTTCTCCTTTCCCACTCTTCCTCATGTTCCAGCAGAGAAACTTGTTGTGACTCTTAAATTCCCAACAGTTAAGCTGCCAGTCATTCCCAGTGAGATCATGATTCCAAAATTTGGTAAACTGAGTTATGAGTTAAAAGTCAACTCCCCTATCTACACTATTAGGAATGCTGCTAATGTCCAGAGTTCTCTTGATGTAAATGAGACACCTCAGCTGACAGCTTTTTTGACTTCCCAAGGAACATCTCTCAGCTTTGAAATCCTTAACTTCAAACTGGATTCCACTGCTCGTATTGCTTTTCCCAAGGATACTCGTGTGATTGCTGCTGAGACCCTTAAGTTCACTCACGATTTTCTCGCATTGGACCACCATGCATCTGTGACCTTTTATGACTTCACAGCCCAGGCCTCAGCCAAGACCACAGTAAAGGCCACCACAGAACCTTACATCGCTGAACTTTTAAATGAAGCTTTCTTAACTACCAAGGGTGGTTTATCTGCTACTGTTGACACTTCTTATAAACATGTGCTCAACCTCCCTATCTTGGGCGTCACTGGTGAGACATCTGTAACTCAAAAAGCTGTCGCCCGTCAGGAAGGTTCCTCTATTACAATAACTGTTGGAAATCAGGGTACTACCACCTTCAATTCTCACGACAGTATCCACAAGAGTGACCTGCAAGTCACGGTCAATCCAAGTACCGTCAAATTGACCTTCAGCAGTGACACAGATACATACCTTTTAAAGACGAGACAGACCCTGAGTGCTGACTTTGTCATCTTCAGCTATTTCAAGTTTGATATTCGCTCTGAAGCAGAGGGGCCCACAATCAAAAACAGCCTTTTAGTGGGATCAGTAAATGCCAATCTGCATGATATGAGGCTTGAGCTGAAGGCAACACATAGCACAGATTTAATTGGTATTGTCAGTGGAGCCCTTTCCAATGTGATAGATGTTGCTCTTACCCCCAACGAGCTCGTGTTCAACTTTCAGAATAAGGGAAACACCAAGGTCAGTTTTAATGATGCTCTGACGGCCAAAATTGATCTACAAAATGATTATTCTGCAACCCTCAGGCCTGACACACAAAATATGAATACTGTAGCTCTGGCCCGTCTAAATCAATACAAACTTTTCTCGAACTTCACTGTAGAGAACAATGAGAGGAAGGCTGCCATTCTTGCTGTTGTAGAAGGGGAAGCAAACCTTGATTTCCTGACTAGGCCCATCAGCATTCCTGAGTTTGAAATTCCATTTGTTGATTTACATACCCCAGCTATCAGTGATCTTGACTTGTATGAGCAGACTGGACTGAAGAACATTTTGACAACCATTGAGCAGACTGTGAATGTGGATGCCAAGATTGTTTACCAGAAAAGCCAGGCTGCCCCCCTTGTTGACATGATGGGTCTGATCCAGATTCCCTCTGTGGGTAACTTGATCACAGAACTGTCTCTCAAGTCTGCCATCATTAATCTGAATGTCAATGCTGGAATGTATGCTGAGGATGATCTGGTGTTCCGTCTGGGAGCTACCACAGCCTCTGTGTTTGAGAGTCTAAAAGCCAGACTTGATGGCACTACCAGTCTGACCACCAAGAGAGGAATCAAGTTGGCCAATTCCCTGTTCCTTGAAAATCGTCACATTGAAGGCACTCATGACAGCACTATCACTATGAGTACTGAGACCTTTGAAACTGCTGTCTCTGTGGCTAATGTTGCAAAGATTGCCCTGCCTATACTCAACCTGGAGACAAACCAAAATCTGTTTGTAGACACTAAAACCAAACCAAATGTTGCCTTCACCTTGAAGATGATTGGCGATTTCAACGTCCCTGTGATCAAGGCTGTTGGAAAGGTGAATGCAGACAACAGCCTGAAGCTGGAAGGAGCCTTTGACTATGTTTCCATGGAGGCATCCATTGGGGCAAACATGGATGGCACAGTGCTTGAAGACTATCTAGTTTTGGGAGTCCTGGATAATGTCCTTAATCTGTACCTGAATAATGATGGCCTACGCTCCACCTCCAAGGTTATTGCCGATGCCAAGCTTAACTATGGCACCACCAAAATCTTTGGCATGGATGTAAATGAAAATCTTGCTGTTGAAGCCTCCCTGAGCCGTGTATATGCAGTGCTGAAGTATACTGGCAACAACGAGGCAAACATGTTCAATTTCAACACCAATGGGAAGCATATTGCTCAGGCTACTATTGACTTCGCACCAACCTCTTCCCTGACTGCTGATATTGAGATTGATATGTCTCAGCCAAGCAGCCTGGGTGACTTCAGTATCTTTGAGAAAACTGTTGCTGAGGTGACAGCCGTGAAGCAGAAGATGTCTGCCAATGTCAAGTTTGCCAGCCCACTGTACACCACAAATATGGCAGCTGAAGGAGAAGGCAATGCTCCAGTCTTCAAAGTCACCTTTGGGTCCTCTGCCACTTCTATCATTGGCTTCTTGGAATATGACCTGGACTGTAAGTTTGTTTTCTCAGCATATAATACACTTTTACATTTAAAAATCAAAAGCATCGCTTAAGGTTTAACTAAACCATTGTGCTTCAACAGCTTCCATTACTATAAACTTTGAACATGCTGGTGTAAGCCTGACTGGGAAGATGGTTTTCAGCCATAGCGATCTGACCATGGACCTTCAACACATTCTTTCCCATACACTGAGGTAACACTTTAAATAAGCATTATGTGTCGTTTATGTGTGTTACAGTTGTAATTTGACTTGTTACTCCAAAACACACCATAGAATAAATATATTTGTGATTATATCCTTTAAAAAGCTTCTGTTTCTTGGGTAAAGTTGCCTTCTTTACTACAAAAAAAAAGTGACACATTCCTGCCTCTATCTACAGTGACTCCCGTCTCACCCTGAATGTCGACATTACCAGCCCTGCCTTCACTGACATGAACTTACGTTATGCTGTCCGCAAAGATGGAGTCAGTGCCACAATTTCTATCCCATCTACTGGCTTCCTGGGTCTTCAGGTCCATGGCAGGGTCCCATCTCAGATGAATGCCAGGCTTTATGGCCGTTATGCTGTAAGGATCTGATACTGCTGTTATATTTGCACAATTTCGAATAATCAAGAGATTTCTCATCCCATTTTCTGTTTTTATTCTGTTAAACAGTCTGAACCTGGGAGGGATGTTGACATCTTCACCTTCAAAAGTTCTACCAAGGATGCTGATAAAATGAATCTGAAGATGGCCTTCAACATGGATGCCCCAGATATCATGCTCAGAGGACTACAGGAAAGAATTCCTGCCATTACCTCTTGTTTCTCTAGCTTTGCTGAGAAATACCAAGTGTTCAGAAATACTGCTCAGCTGAAGAATATTGTTATTGACTATTATGAGGAGGCCCACAACATTGCAAACAACCATGCCCCACATCTGAGCCAGGTGTCCATCCTCTTTAGGAACACCTTTGTTCAGTATCAGAGAACTGTTCAAGTCTTCCTAGATGCTGCCATCAAGGTCCTGAGGGAGACCCATGTCAAACTGCCTAGCTCTGAAAAGATGTATCCTCTCATTGAGGTGCTCAATAAGATCACCAGCAGCATGACTACCATGGTAGAAAAGGCTATCCACCTAGTTGCTGTTAATGCAGACTATGCTTCCAGTGCTGTAATTGGCATGATCAGTGAAATTCAGGTAACAATGCCCATTGGTGATGTCATGGCTGGAGCCAAAATAATTGACAAGATTAGGAATAGGGTTAAGACTATGCCTAATCTTATTGTGGATCTTTTGAGGAACCTGGAGAGTCTAGATATGTTCTTGGAGAAATTGGGTGACACCTTAAAATTCTTTGTTGACAAAGCTCAGGACTTTGTTGACAATGCCCTAAAGTCTGATGTCCTTGATGCCATTGCCGTTTACATTAATGCTTTCTATGACAAATATGTGACCTTAATGAAAACAGTCACCAAGTATGCGGCTATGGACATGGAGTACATAAATGGCACCGTTAATTACATTCTGGATGTTTTCAGATCTGTAGTGAATCAATTTAACTACACCGTTACTGACTATCTGCAGCAGGCTCCTGCTCAGTACAGAGCTTATGTAAAAGTTAAGGGTAGAAAGCTTGAGATTAATCTTTGATTCCACCTTAACCAGTAAGCTTAAAGAGTTCAATTCTACAGTATTATCTATGCACACAAAATTTCATTTTCAGTTTTGTTTAAAAATAGATGGAAAACAAATAAAATAATGGTATTACCTGTAACAACCTGTATACCACTAATGGTGTGAAATAAAGTGTGTCTACTGCATAGAACTGTGTAGTAAGTCTTTTCTTTTCCCCAATGAACACTACCTTCCTTGCCTCTGCATGGACATAGGGAACTAATTATACATTTCTTGCATCTGTACATTACAATGAATGAATGCACCATAGGTTACTACAAATGAAACATTTTTAGAACATCGCACTATCTTGGAAAAACAAAAATATGTTTCATTCTAATCCTTTTTGGCATATGCTCAACTGAAAACAGTACAGACACAATATTTAATGTTTGACTATTTTTGTAAATATCTGCCTATTCTGAATTTGATACCAGCAACCTATTTCAAACAAGTTGTCACCAAATCTCAATACTTTTGAGCTGTAGAGGGAGCAGCTTGACCGTATGACACAAAAGAAATGCCCATCAAGCCAATCCAACTTGCGAGAGCTGCTTCAGAAAGCATGGGATGACATTTCTTCAGTATACCTCAGCAAATTCACAGCTAGAATGCCAAAAGTCAGCAATGCTGAAATTGCTAGAAATGATGATTCTTTGTTGAAAGCAAAGTTTGAAGGCCAAAATTATTATTTCAAGTAAAAGTAATTATTTCTAATATTGTCATTGTCTTTACTATATTAAGTGATTTAACTCATCTGTGGATTTTTCATGGAAAACATGAAATTTTCTGGGTGGCTGCAAACTTTTGAGCAGCAGTGTCACATCATTCAAATTACTTTGCGTTTTCAATTAAAAAAAAGGGACATTTAAATGCTGAAATTGTAATTACATGGACCCCAGTGAAAACAGGAAAGCAGAGCATGACAACATCATCTAAAACTCCAAAGTTGGCACATTTGCTCTCCATCAAAGTTATGAACAAGCCTATAGATTTACAAATGTAATGTCTATCAGCAACCAGAGGGGGTCACTGGAACGTTTTCTTTATAATCCATAATGCCATTGTTGTAGAAAATGTTGTACTTCACAGTTCTACATAGAACTCAGCTTTAACAGCTACTTTCCAACCAAACCAACTGTGAAAAAGATGCATTCCAAATTAATCAGAGAGGCAAGTGCACAAATAATTTTAAGAATGGGTAACAAAAAATAAAATATCAGCTTGCTGTTAATATTAGAACCTAATTGGACCTCCTGTAGACACAGCAGATGGTACTGTTGATTTGTGCCAAACTATATAATTATATGAGCTTCTGTTATCTGAAGTGTTTTGCTTGCATGCTCTTATTAGGACTGGTAGGTTACTGTATATTGAACAAGGATTAGGGTTCCAGCTTGCCTTATCTTAAACGTCTTTAGTTCATTTAAATATAAAAAATATTTTATATAAAATTTGTCAAAACAAGTCTAGACAAGCCTAGTTCAGCTGACTCCCTAATTGAGCTTTTCAGGAACCTTGTCAGAAATTGAAACCTTTGATCCATGACCATCTCTCCTTAACAGTACTAGAACATGTTATCAAGTAGCTCTTGAAGATAGTAGAAGATACTAGTCAGTGAAATGTAGGACAGCGTTTTCAGAGTGCTGTCCTCTGCCCTGAAACAGGTGTAATAAAATGTGTACTTAAATCATGTTTGTGCGTACAGTCTATGAAGACAATTCCAAGCCTTTTTCTGCCCAGAAATAGTTGCTCAGTAGACTCAGACTGGCTTAAGTTACACACCTAGTGCATGCCAGCTCTTCTTAGGTAATATTGTGCAATACATTTAAACCTAAGCCAGCCCCAACATGTACAATGAATCCTGGCAGCTCAACACTGAAAGCTAGGCTGACTAACATAGGTTTACAATCAATTATGCAAAAATCTGCTATTTGCCAACACACAGACACAGGCTCTTATAGCACACATGTATAATTATTTTTACCTAACAGGAACAATAAATAAGGTAGCTCAACAACATGTCTACCTGTTTCACACCCTGATTGTATGTTAGTGGAGCTGCCCTGAATTCTACCACATTCTCAATAAGTTCTGCAAGGAAACTGCAATATATGGGTCCATCACAAACTACTGACTTTTTTCTATGGTTTCAACAATTTTCTTGTTAAGGGCACGTAAGTTGCATGCAAGTTATTCTCAACGTGAACACAAACCATTTCTCACACTTTGCAAGTAAACTTTAGATGCATGACTGCTCAGATATTCAATACTGTGCAAAAGTTTTAGGCAGGTGTTAAAAAATGCTGTAAACTAAGAATGCTTTCAAAAATATAAATAATAATTGTTTATTTTTATCAATTTACAAAATGATAAGTGGGTGGAAAAAAAGAAAAATCTAAATCAAATCAATATTTGGTGTTACTACCCTTTGCTTTCAAACCAGCATCAGCATCTTGTAGGATTATAGTCAGGTGTATGATCAACCAATTATACCAAACAGGTGCTAATGATCATCAATTTCACATGTAGGTTGAATTAGGCATCATTAACAGAAACAGAAACAGCTGTGTAGGAGGCTTCAAACTGGGTGAGGAAAAGCCAAACTCTGCTACCAAGGTGAGGCTGTGGAAAACAGTTTCATGTCACAGGTCCTACACCGTGGCAAGACTGAGCACAGCAACAAGACACAAGGAAGTTATACTCCATCAGCAAGGTCTCTCCCAGACAAAGATTTCAAAGCACACATTTGTAAGAGGTACATGAATGTGGATGGTTGTGTTAACTGTTTAAGTTTTATTTGATTGACACCGGGTGGTTGTACTTAGAATTAGGATAGTGTAGTGTAGTTTTAAATTGTATGTGAGTAGTTGAGAAAGACATAGGAATAAATTAGTGTATATTTCTTCCTACTCCTTTTTGAGCATGCAATATTTAAATTCTATTGTTCATGTGAATGTCTTTATTGAGTTGTTGTATAGGTTTATTGTTTATTTCATCTATTGTTCTTTTGTTTTTACATGTTTTTGTATTAATATATTCAAAAAATTAAAAATAAACCAATAATTGTCACAGCTCTATTTCATCATAATACTGATATCACAAAAAGCACAAATTGAGGCTAACACAATCGGCCATCTTAAACATAAGTGTCAACATACCATAAAGATGATATCCAGAAAAAGTTGCCAATCAAAAATCTATTAATCAGCATTAGTTTTCTCTCAATATCACATTTAACCCCCCAAAAACTGTCACTACTAAAATGCTAGCATGTACGAAAGCTGTAATCCAGCTAGCATGACAAAATGCACAAGCAATGTTACCTGGTTTGCTAGCATGGTGTAGCTAAAATGAAACGCAGGAAAACAATCAGCTATTATCAGCACAAGTAAGTTACTGTAACTTTAGCTCTTGATATCAAAGTTAAAATAAGTTAAAACAGTGAAAAACCTGCGTTGACTCCAGCAGGACCAGTTTCTGAGCAGCCTCATACAGATGGATGGAGGCTAGGTGAGTAGCAGCTAAAGCTAAGTTCGCCATTAAAACAAATACTGTGCGTTACAGCCCCACCGACTGGCAATAAGGCAGCTTGTCCTAATGTGCAGCATCAGTAGTTTTATACTGATCTTTTCAAAATCATCTATAAAAGTCTTTTATAGTTATAGTATAGTATAGCTAGGGTTGCAACAGATTTCACAGTATACCATGATATGAAGATTGATGGTTATTATATCATGTAAATTTTCTTATCTCCGATATAGAATTCTACCACATTAGTGTTATTAAAAAATACATTTCAACTGTCAGGACAGAAGTGTTTTCATTCCTTCAAGGGTCATTGTAACTGATAACAATCATAATAATTTTGTAATAGTGTGAAACCATGCTAATTTCATTATACTATGAAAATCTTATAGCATTGCAACCCAAGTGCCAGCTAAAAAAACCAGCTTGCTACCTGATTTGCTTTAAGGAAATCATATATAATACTTGCTTTTTATGTTAATTTTCTTATTATGTGTATCTCATGTTGTATTATGTAGCTTTCTGTAAACAGTTGTGTGGCCAAAAATATAATAACATTTTCACATTGAATATAATATTAATATAGTATCTTGTCAGTATTATTTATATGAATGAACAATTATATGAATAAAAGATTTAAGAAAAACTGACTATAGCCTTCATGAGTGGTAGGCTTTGTTGCACAGCTGTTGTATTAGACTGCATTAGTTTTAGCCAGGTGTAAGTAATGAACTCTTGATTGTGTAAAAACCAAACTTAGACAAAGACTTTCCTTCATATGAAAACTTGTAAGCACATTTTTACTGGTAAATAAACAACACTGAAGTACTTGGCAGCTATAATTCGGTTGGTGTGTAATTTTTGGTGCAAATATATCTCAGTTTTGTAGTGATTTGAAAGTATGACTGATGCTTTTTATCTCCTCTCTTGTGTTTCAGTCAGAAGAATCTTATCTCTAGTTTGTACCAAGTCCAGTAGTTACGACTCCTACTGCTTCAACATATGACCACAGTTATAGACGTGAGTTGATTTTGCTGAATACTTCAAAAGCAGTGATGGGTCTGGCTCCAACTAATCCTGGGTCCAGATGAATCCAGACCCAGATTACAAGCAAGATGCAATCAGGCCTTGCTGGCTTTGGGATTTCTTGAATGATAGGTTGGGTAAAACAGGTTTACCTTTGAAAATGTACTCCCTAAAGTTACTCTTATAGATGCAAATGTATGTAAAAGAAGTTTTATTAATTAATTTGACTACTTTTCTGCTGAGTTTGCTTACTTTTTTAATGTTTGTGTTGTTGCCTGTCCATCATAATTTTACTTTATTTTACTGCCTTACATTTCTTTGGTATTAGAAGTTACCTTTATTCCTTAAATATCTGTCATTACCACTGTTTTTAAGGATCACTGTAGCCATACAATGACGCCACATGTAAAGTATTGAACCACATTGATCTGTTCTCTGTTCTCACTCCTTTCGTAACACAATTGAACGATCGCAGTGCTTTACGTACAGCAGATGATCAGGCTCACAGAGTGAACTTTGACATGAGCTCAGAGTCCATCAGACAAAAAAAAATTGAATAAAAACTCAAAATTTGTGCTCATCTGTATTTATAGACCATGTCTCTTGGAGGATGAGTTGTTTTTGTGTTTTTTACCAACCAAGAATGACTTAAATATGGTATTGTGGTGCTATATTTACAAAACAAGTTAATTTACTGAAATTGAAAGTGGATCAGTTATTATTCCACAAAACAGTAAATAGTTTTACAAGATGTCCATATGATCTATGAGTATTTTATATTTTGTGACCATTTCTCTTGATTAACATTAAAATGGGTTGTAGTACTTCACAACGATCCGACAAAAGTAGAGTTCAGCACAGATTTCTAATTGTTCTTTTAATCATCTGACATTTTCTTTTTATTAATATTACTTTTAATTATGTCCATTTGCTCCAGGCCCCAATGAGATATTTTCTACATACTGTAATCACTGTGCTCAGTGCTGTTGTGACCCTTATGCAATGTCAGACCGTCTTCTTCTGCCTGGTAAACTTATCTTGAGATCACCTCTGTTGTAATCCCAATCAAACAGCTGTAACTGACTTCTCTTAGGAGGTGAAAGGTTAGCCGGGAATGTTAAGAAACAAGTCTTGAGACACCTGATTTTTTAATCATCAAAGGTTAATAGACAGGTACTGTTGGTCTAATTTCAACAAATTTCAGGTGTCACTGAATATGACTTTGTCTTTTCTATAAATTCTCACCCTGAAATTTGACACAACATAAAGTAACGTTAAATCCACTGCGTTGAAGGCCATTGGCTTTGTGACAGTGTCTCAGATGGATTTTTCTGCTCACTACTTTCTTGATCATATGTTTGGTTTGTAAAACTTAATAAAATTACGGGAAATGTCACAACTATCCAGAGTTTAAAACAAAACTGTCTTGAATTGTCCATGTAACAGTACCAAATAATTCTGTTTCCTGTAATTCAGTCAACTCTCAAACAATTAATCAGTCATCAAGACAGTTGCTGATTTATTAATGATCGATTAAGCGATCAATTCATTGTTTAAAATAAAGTTTTACACACTAATGTTAATTTGTAAAGTAACTAGTGACTACAACTGTCAGATAAATGTAGTGGAGTAAAAGGTCAAATATTTCCCTCTGATATGTAGTAGAGTGTCACAAAATGGAAATACTCAAGTAAAGTATAGATAGCTCACACTACAGCACTTGAGTAAATGTACTTAATTATATTCCACCAATGCTTTTTAATGTAAAGTACATTGTCAAACCAAAATGCAGTCATTATTAATGTTATCTGTTACACCTGTGCTTATCATGCTATAATAGAATATGATGTATTTTGTGTACAGTATTTAAAATCCAGTGATCAGCATGGCATGAAATTGCCTAAAAAAGCCAAAGCTTTAAGATATGATCCAATATGTGGTGACAACACACCCTAGATACTGTTAACATAAAGCAGCAGGTGACTCGGGTTTCAATTCTGCGTCAATGTGATTCATATCGTTCAGCCGTCATGGGGCAAAGGTTTACTTTCTGTGAGAGGCCTTCTGGTATTTGAGGACACTATAGCGTAAAATTTGTGCTAAAAAACTTTGAATAAAGAACAGCAGAGTTTGTCTTCTTTTGAATTTGTCATCTTTCAACATTAATCGCTTGACTTGAAGATAATATTTTTGAAACATTTTGAATGAAAAGTTACTTTAAACTTGATTTTCTGTCCCTGCTAAATTCATTTACTTGTGTACTGCCCTTTAAGCAGAACAAACAAGCCATCGAGGTTAGTGATTCAGGATATATGAGCTATTACATTACGTTCATCTGATTATAAATGTTGAGTTGTATGTGATTTCTTTTAACGATAAACATTAAAATATTCATTTCACCTTTAAAAAATTACCTCAGCATCATTCTACTTTCTCAAGAAAACAAATCCAAATAATATAGCAAGAGCAGCAGGTAATTTAACATAATCACACAGCCCCCACCCCCACCCAGTGCTGACAGACAAGTCTCAGTTTGTGAAACCTTTGGCCTGCCACAAGGGCTACTCAGACTTTGGAACCAGGGCAACACATTTGCACGTACTGCTAATCTCATACAGTAAGATTGGAGAACTATAAAAGCTAGAGGACCTAAACTCAAGAATTAGTCTTCACAGAAAGAGGAGGACTCTCCTAACCTCAAGGCTTCTAGGAGCTTTACTGAGCCCATCATGGGGGGTACAAAGCTGTGCCTTTTACTGCTGCTGGGCACATACGCACTTGCCCGTAAGTACTGTGTTTTTATTTGGATGCTGATAGGATATAAGCATGTATTGATAAATGTGTAAGTCTATTTCAAAAAAAGTTAGTAGGAGTTTATTTCTTGATGTTTAAAAACTTAAATGTTGCTGTTTTATATGTGACAAATGAAAAACTACAGCCATATTTAATAATGTGGCACTCAAGCACTGATTTGTCATGCCAGTCATGTTAGTTGTTAATCGAATCTCTTTTTAAATGAATGACAGTACAGGATTTTGAGCTGAAAAATAAAGAATAAGCATTTAATAATGATGTAATTACACTTGTAAAAGTCTGAGTTTATATGATTTAAGTGTTGAAATGTTCTTAGTTAAGTTTTAGAGCAGCTTGTGGCTTTTTAAAATGTCAAGAAAACATTTTTTTTTCATCCTTTACAGAGCAAGATGTGGGAAGTGTTGAGGAACAATCTCCAGTTTGCTTTTGTAAGTTAACATTAACATGAACGTTAACACAAAAAGATTCCCCCTTTGATTCCTTACTGATGAGTTTTACCTGTCAGTAATCATTTATCATGTTTTCTTTGTATTAGACTATCCATTTAAAGTATTTAAAGGTATATAAAGTGTAAGAAACAAAACACTGCATTAAACATTAACATTACTGTGGTCTAACAAATCAAATACTTTTTAGTGGCCAAAAGATTCAAGAACTTCAGACGCTTTGTGTACAACTATGAAGCTGAGACCGTTAACGGCGTAAATGGAGCAACGGACAGCAAGAGTGGCCCCAAAGTCTCCTGCAAAGTATGTTTCACAGCCCTGATCATTACTGAAAACACAACAGTCCTGTGACCCTGAACAGAGAGCAGTGGAACTAAAAAACATGTTTAATCTGCTACACAGGTCGAGGTTGATGTGCCCCAGACCTGTAGCTTCATCCTCCGCACAACAGAGTGCTCTCTGAGCGAAATCTTTGATGTGGATGCAGATGGGAACCCACTGTACCGCCCTGCTGCTGGAGCTAAGGCTTTCAAGGCTGCCATGGCCAAGTAAGTCTCCTTGTTATGTTTCCAGCAAAGATTAAGTATTCATCTGTATTATTTAGTTCTAAAATGTTGGACTATATGATCAGAAATGTGAGGTCATAAAAGAAGAGGATCAGCTATGTGGCAGGTTGTAAATGATGATTTGTCCACGTCAACAGGAACCCCTTGAAGATCACAGTCGAAGGACAGACTAACGTCAAACTCTTCCCTGAGGACAATGAGCCTGTCAACATCCTGAACATCAAGAGAGGAATCGTTTCTGCTCTCATGGTGCCAGTAATGGAAGAGGAGAAGAACAAACTCATGGTAGCTTCCCTGACTGTTTTGTCATCTTGTTTTTGCTTTTGTTTGTCAGTATTCACAGCAGTCATCAATTGATTCAGGCCACCAAGTAGAGCTTGATCCTATTTGTGGTGTAGACTCATCCAAAGAAAAACAGGTTGCACAATGAGTAGATAAGCTGCCCCAGTCACAGGTGATAAACACACTCCTGTAACATCATGCTCTCTTCAGCTGCAGGTCAAAGTCTCAGATAAGTTTATCTTGCTACTGAGATCACCTGCTCTCATATTGAGGGCAATCGTTCATATCAATTGATAATCAGTTCCAGGGAGATTGCTAAAGGACAAAAAGCACGTTTACCACTCCAGCTATAGCGACCTTGTTTTTTTGAACTCTTTTCAACATCCCCAGTACTGATGATACCTCTCATCCTTTTCAGCCCACCGTGCATGGAGTGTGCCCCACCGACTTCACCGTCAACACCAGAGAGGACATTGCCATTGATGTGACTGTCAACAGGGATCTTTCCAAATGTTCTGGGTTCTTTGCCCGCAGGCAGGACACCAGTCCACTGGCCCTCATCACTGGCATGGTAAAAGTTTAAAAAACAACCTCATACTGTCAACATCACAAACTAAAGCCAATATTTGTTAGATTGTCTGTAGGATTTTGAAACTCAAAGGTATAACACTCACTTCTAGGTTCAGGATAATGAGCTTTATATACATTTTTAAAAACAATCCTCTTAGTAGTGTAATATCATTTCTAAGGAGTTATATTTTCACAGCATGAATTGATTGAAACTGAAAAAAACTTCAAATCTCCAAGCGTGTTATTTTTTTCCAGCAGTCTGTTCTTCCTCATAATCTAACAAAACATGGATGTTGTCTTTCCTCCATCAGACCTATCCTCTGTCCAAGATGATTGGCAGCACCCAAACCTGCAACTACAAGTTTGACAACCAGAAGAAGCACATGACCAGTGGAGTCTGCACAGAGAAACACATCTTCCTGCCCCTTTCCTCCCAGTAAGTTTCCACTGAAAAATAGGGTATCAAATTTACCAAGTCTTAGACTTTCATAGTGATCCATCTCTAGAGTGGGCCGTATTTGCCAGTTCTCAAGAGCAAAAATTGACTTTGACAATTTAGGCTTGACCAATATATGCCTTTAAAAAATATTTGAACTTATGTTTGTTTGTATGAATGATTTTGTGCTGGGTATTGACATTGAATTGAATTGACAATATCACCCAGACAAACAAGTTCCAAACAGACAAATAGATGTTGATATCAAATTGTGTCGTGTAATTATTTCTTATTACGACCAATTTTGTTGAAATTGTCTCATTTCCTCTGCAAACAGGAATGAATATGGCATTTCTACCATGGTGAAGCAGACTGTGACTCTGAGGGAGACCGCCAAGATCAACGATAGGATCTTTGATCGCAGTGAGTATTTCAGTTTTTAAAATTACCTTGTAAAATATCAAAATATGCTCAGTGTGTCAAACCTTTCTGCATTTTCTCACTGTTTGTGATACAACTCTTTGCAGATGAGGACAACCGCAAGTACTTGTCCATGGATGTTGCTGACGATAAGTCCCCTGTGCAGACCAAGGATGCTGCCATCGCCACAATGCAGCAGCTGAACACCCTGTCACAGACCACTGAGGGCGATCAGCGTGCTAGCCTCTTCCACAAGCTGGTGTCTGAGCTGCGTGGCCTTAACGTTGACGTCCTGGGATCTACTGTCGATGAGATGATGGAAATGTCCGGCGCTCTGACGTGGCAGGCTCTGGCTCAGTGCGGCACCCCAGAATGCACCAGCGCCATGCTGAAGGTTCTCAGGACCTTTGACGATGCTGCTCTTGAGGTTGATGCTGCTGTCTACGCCCTGGGAATGCTGCCTAACCCCTCCCGCCTCATGGTGAAGGACATGCTGGCAATGGCACAGTACAAGCAGAGCAAACCCATCATGTATGCCCTGAGCAATGCAGCCAACAAGTAAGTAAACCTACATGTCATGTTATGTTAAATCTGAGGAAAGTCCTCCTCTGTACTGTAGCTGTAAGTGGTGGTGTCTGTTATGTATCACTAATGTCTAACTTTGTCACTAGACTGTACCAGGCTGAGGGTGTCACCCCCGAGATCACTGCTGTTTCTGAGTTCATGGCTTCTCTCCTGGGTGCAGACTGCGCTGGGGAGAAAGATCTGACCTTCCTGACCTTGAGGGTAGGTAACAAGCTATGAACAGACTGCTTATAAAAGTATAATTTTTTTAGGCAACTTTCAGTTTCATGTTTTTCTAATTGTCTATATTATTCCATTCAGGTTGTTGGTAACATGGGAGATGCAATGGAGGCTGCTGATCCTGCCATAAAGTCCACCCTGGTGAAGTGCATGAGACAGCCTGCAACCACACTGTCTGTGCAGCTGGCTGCCATCCAGGCTTTCAGACGCATGACTGTGACAGATGAGGTAACCAACAAGCCCCTCCACAGATGAACAGTATCCTAGTTTCCTTGTTTTATAGTATGGAGTTTCCCAAAGTACAAAGTGACAAACAAACTCCTGTTGTTTTTCTATCCAGGTTCGCTCTAACCTCCAGAGGGTCAGCCAGTACCCCAAGGGTGCTGTGCAGAAGCGCCTGGCAGCTTACCTGATCCTGATGAGGGACCCCCAGGACAGTGACATTGAGATGGTGAAGAAGCTGCTTAACCAGGAGCAGAACACACAGATCAAGTCCTTTGTGACCTCCCACATCTACAATATCATTTCCTCCACTGATCCAGAGCTCCAGAAGTAAGGATGGAGCACCTTTCAACTCACAGCACAATTTATGTTTTATTTCATGGAAGTACTGTGCTGATTTAACTGCCAAATTACTTATATTTATCTAATTGTTATATATTTCCCTATTACCCCAGGCTTGGTGAGAAGATAATGGATGCCCTGCAGGACACTGAGGTCACCACACACAACGACTACACCACAAAGTCTCGCAACTACAAGCTGGGCGTGGCACATGAGAGCATGCAGGCCGGCATTCAGGGCAACATTGTCTTTGATCCCAGCAGTCACTTGCCAAGGGAGGTCATGCTGGAAACTACCCTGAAAGCTTTTGGTTTCAACCTGAACATTTGGGAGGTATGTAATACTGTGGATCATAATAATCAGTAACTCATTGCTGTTTCAAAGTGTAGTTTTACACTTACAAGAATTAGAAAAGCTTTTATTAATAACAATGGAAAACTACATATATTGGTGTCACCTTCTTCCGAAAAATAATATTATTACCTTTCCAAGGAGGTTATGTTTTTGGTTTGGTTTGTTTGTTCATTGCTGATCCACTTTTGATGAAACTTGGTGGACGGGTGTTGCATGGGCCAAAGAAACACCTATTAAATTAAAACTGGGCAGATACACAAATTATTTTTCATTTTCATTAACATATTAAAGTGATATAGAATTTGGCCTTGTCAGAATGAATGCCATGCATCTTAAAATCCCGTAGATGGTAATAAAGTTCAATAGTGACAAAACACGGCCAGTTGTAGAGATACAATGACTCAATATCAAAATCCACATTCACAACTATCCAAACCTACTCATCTGCAACTGACATTAAAGCTCAGTAGAGAGTTATGCAGAATTGTTCTGCCTCGATTACACTTTAGCACACTAAGCCCTCACTGTTTGTGTTTGTTTTATTTTTTAGATTGGCATGCAAGGAAGGGGCTTCGAGCCAACTATCGATGCTTTGTTTGGAAAGAACGGGTTCTTCCCTGACACTCTGGCCAAGGCTATGTATTGGGCTGTAGACAACATACCAGGACTGAATAAATTGGCTGGTGTCCAGGAATCAGAAGGACGAAAGGTAAATCTTGTGTTTAATTATTACTGTTAAACACTCCTAGTCTGAGTTGTTATCACTGATTTTCCACTGATACCACCACAACTAATGTGACTTTTTTCCTAAGGCTCCTGAAAATCTTGTGAGAGAAATTGTTCGCAACTTCAACAAGCTGGTTAAAGATCTGCAGAGTCAGGAGTCCCCAGAGGCCATGGCCTACCTGAGGATCATGGGAGCTGAGCTTGGCTACATCAAGGGCAACGAACTGAAGTTTATTGCAGATAATGCAATGATGTATGCAGATATTTTCATGAGGATCATTCCTACCAAGGTACTGTTTTGTGCTCTTGTTATCTGTTTACTGCTTGTCCACTCTTCTTCTGCACCACAGATACAGAGAATTCAAAGTGACTATTGATTCTTTTTATCAGGTCATGGCTAAACTGATGTCTGGCACTGACAATGAGATCTTTGCTCATTACATCTTCATGGACAACAAATTCATCATGCCAACAGCATCTGGCTTGCCTCTGACATTCGCTCTGTCTGGCATCTTTACTCCTGGCGCAAAGGGAGGCCTTCGCATTGCTCCAAACATGGTATATTTTCCATCTGACCCTCGATGCTCTATCAAAAAATCTGTCATTGTTTTATTATTATGTTAATATTTTATTGAAGTACTTCCCCAAATGCCATGCAAAATGTCATTAAACCCTTTAACAATAATAATTCAATATAAATACTACAAGTATAATAGTTCTTATTGTTTGAGATTGTAGTAGTAATTGTATAATGGTAGCAGTGTCCCTTTTTTGCTTTCAAGGCTCTGCAACCTATTTAATTTCATGTGATCTGTGTTTTATTCACAGAAGGAACTGCTGTTCATGCCCTCTGTTGGAGTTGAGTTTGTGACTCAGATGGGAGTCCATGTCCCTGAATTTGTTGTGTCCGCTGTTGAGATGCACACCAGCATGTACCATGAGAGCGCGCTCAATGCCAAGATCACCATGGAGGAGAGTCAGGTCAAGCTTTCCATCCCCGCCCCACAGGGAACCACAAGGCTCTTCAGCATCAGGTAACAAAAAACATAAAAACACCCAGATATTATATTAAATAAAAGAAATAGTTTCATGCTTTAGCAGTAGATGGAAAATGTTTCATTGGTTTTGTGTTTTCCCTTTGTAAACCTGTCGTAGGCCGCGTGCAGGTGTACTTAAAACCTCAATATATTTTAAATATAATATTTAAAATAAAACAAAGCCACTTTTAGTGATAGTGTTTCAACATGTGGGGCCACATTGTATTGCATGTGATTTTTATTACAGCATGTTCAACAAAGTTATTAAAAGATAGAAACTGATTCTTCTTTTTTTTCTTTGAAATAGCAACCAAGTGCTGATTGTGGGCGCTGGCTTGGCTACAGTGATCCCAGGCACAGAGGGTGAAGCAAAGTGCAGCCCTCTCTTCTCTGGAGTCAGATACTGCACCAAAACACTTCATGCTGACACTGCTGATAGGACTGATGTTCCTTACTTCCCCTTGAATGGCAAGACTAAGTAAGTTGATTTTTGAAGAATGTAATTATTTTGTCAGTGTGAACATCACTGACTGCATAGTACATAGTACAATATCATCAGAGACTTAAACTTTGTTCTTTTACTCCTAGGTTCTCTTTGGACATCATGTCTGACAGGACGGTCTCTGAGTACACAGCCACCATCGCCTACAAACTCCTCAGCGAAGGAAAGGACGGCCACCAGAAAGTTGATACTTTGAAGTTGGCCCTGAGAGCTGAGGGTATGAGCGTGTTATTTGGAATCACATCAACTTCAGTTTTTTTATGTGCCATAACCTCCTTTTTCATTTTATAGGGTTGCGTACATCAATAATCATGTTATAATTTTTCTAACTTTGTGGCTTTAGGTGCTCAGCCTACCGAGGCTACAGCCACCATGAAATACAACAGGAACAGGAATGTCTTCACCACCCAAGTTGAGATACCTGACTTAGATGTTGAGGCTGGTGTTAAGGTTGGCATGACCGACAGCAGTGCCAAAGGAAAATCCATTACCCTCGAGATCTCCAACAAGAACGTACTCCAGCTCTCTCTGATTGGCCGCGCCAAGTATGTCAACCAACAAACTTTGTTAAAACGCATTGTCAATAAATAAATGTGGCTTAAAGCTGCATACTCATTTACACATTTAACAGAATTGACTAGATCATGTTTTTATAATCACAGGCTTCAGGCCATGACTGACGGCATGCTGCAGGTTCAGCTGCTAGTCCCCGCACTTGAGACTGATGCCGCTATCACTGCTACTATGAGCAAAGCTGACGGAGTCACCATGGAGATCAAGAGTGATGTCAAGCTCCCAGAGACCTCCTCCATTCAGGCAGTGACATTCAAATATGGTATGCCTATTAAAGAAAATAGTGTTAATGGACTACTTTATTATTTCTGGCATTTGTCCAAACACTATCCCATACATAAAACTGAAATGCTAATACTTTGTATATCAGGTGAAGACCAGGCTGAGGTTCAACTGATGTCCAACATGAATGCTGATACTAAGATCCTGGTGCCTTACACTGAAGCCTTCCAGGCCTGGCTCAGGCAATTTGTGGAGGATGTGATGGACAAGCAGGTTGTCAAGACTGACATGAAGCTGCGTCATGTCTTTAACAAGGCAGTTGAGGTGAAAAGAATATAACCATTTTAACTATTTTCTACCTTGACATAGTTTGAGTTCTTCTAGACTAAATCATGAGAAATGTGGTGTTTTTTTATCAGGCCAGCAATATCTGGATGGACAAGATCACAGCTGATGTCCCCTATGTTGAGTCTCTGAAGAACAAAATGGCAGATGTTGAAATGCCCTCCATGCCTGAAAACCTATTCATGAATCTGTAAGTAAACCCCACATCTCATTCTAATTACTATTTTTATATGTATTATGAGAAAAGTGCAGCTTTATCCTGATTAAATTGTGAAATAAGTACAGCAACATTTACTCACCAGCTGAATGTCTGGTTTTAATTTAACAAATGTTCTGCTTTCATTCATTCACCAGTGAAAGCACATTCAGATACCAGTTCAACCAGGACCGTTTGACCATCAGTATTCCTCTGCCTCTTGGAGGCAAATCATCTGAGGAGCTAAGGATACCTCCAGTGGTTGCCTCTCCACGCATCTCTGTGCCTCAGCTGGGCATGGACTTTGCTTCACAGGAGATCCGAATCCCTGCTTTCACTGTCCCCTCTGAATATGATCTCACTGTGCCTCTGATGGGAATGGCGGAAGTGTCTGCCAAGGTCAACTGCAACTATTATAACTGGGAGGCAACTGTGTCTGCTGGTAACAATACTGAAGATTCTCCTAGCTACTTGGCCAAGTTTAACATCCTGGCTGGCAGTCCAATCAAGCTTCTTGGCTTCTCAACTGAGGGTAATTTAATCTTTATTATTTTCTTTAATTAAAGGAATTTTACGTTTGTTATCTAACAAAAAAAGAAACAATAAAAAGTTGGTTCTAATAAATATTTTACTGTTTTGTCTGTCTTACAGGAGCTGCAAAAATCATGGACACTCCAGAGAAAACTATGAAATTGAACATTGATGGTTCCCTGAATCACATTCTCTTGAACACAGGCTTTACTGTGCTGGAAACCATTGCTGTCACAGACAATGTAATGTCAACAGGCAAGTACAACGTGTATGCTACCAGCCCTCTGGGTATGGACACCGCTCTGACTATTACCACCCAGGTCGTCCTGGACTCAAACATGCTCTCCGGAGATATCAACACAGATGGAAGTGTGACTGTTGGACCCATGACTGCTAGCACCACCTATCTCCACACCTTCTCTGTTGAGCCAGCCAAAAAAGAAGCAAGACTGGAGAGTACATTGAGGGTGAACTCTGAAATCCTGAAGATTGCAAACAAGATCAAGGCATCATATGCAAATGAGGAGCTTCTGATTGAGTCAAACACCAACATGAACAGTGAGCCCATCAAACACACCACCAAAATGAGCCTTAGCTACAAGGATGTCAGGCTTAACATCCAGGCTGACTCTGTGACCAAGGCTGATGAGCGAATGCTTCGTAGCCAGATGGAGTTCACCGCCTTTGAAGGGCAGGCCAGCCTCAGGATAGAGAATCAAGCTGATGACACACAGAACCGCGCCTACTCTTTGCTCACTGGGTCCATGAACCCCTCTGGCTTGGAGATCAATACTGATGCCTCCTTGAACATCTTTTCAAGCCTTGCCTCTCACAAGGCAACTTTGACCCTGAATATGAATGGTCTGACCACCAGCTGCACAACAACTGCTCAGCACAGCCCAATAACCTTTGAGAATGTTTTCCATGGTGGAGTTGATCGCTCTGGTGCCACTATGTCTCTCACCACTAAGGGAGCCATTAAGGAGAACAAAGCTGAGCTCAGTTTTGAGGGTAAGATGGTAAGCACAGAAGTGTATTTCAACGGCATCTTCAAGGGTAACCTCTTTGACATCAACACCAGGAACAGAGTGAACCTCAGATTGAATGAAGATGGCTTGATCCTCTCCAACAACATAGTTGGTTCTTTCAGAGAGATGAGAACTGAAAACACTCACTCACTCTCTCTTAAGATGAAATCTTTTAACTTCCACTCCAAGACCGACAACTTCCTTGACAAGAGAAACTCTTACATGCATGATATCACAGTTAACATGGAGCGTTTTACTGCCTTGGTTAATGTGAAAAATGATCTGAAGATCATGGAGATTAACTTTGTGAATGATGCCCAGTTCAAGGCGGAACCCTATAACATGGAGTTGACTGGAACACTGATGGGAGTCTTCTCAGAGGAAGAGCTTAAGCACACTTATGAAGTCAAATTTGTTGACATGGTCCTCTCTGCAAAGGGCATTACCAACGGTAAACTCCTGGGAACTCACTTGACACATTCCACTGATATGGAGGTTGCTGGTCTGAACATGAAGTTCAACAATGTGGCTAACTTTAACTCACCATCTCTTCGTTTGGAAAGTACAGTCAAAACTGTTGCTGCACCCTTCACTCTCAACATCGATGCCATTTTCAACTTAGATGGTGAAATGTATCTGTATGGTCACCAGGGCGGCGAAGTATACAGCAAATTCCTCTTGAAAGCAGAACCCATGTTGTTCACACATTCATTTGAGTACAGAGCCTCAACCACCCATGAACTGGGAGGTAGACCCACCATCAAGACCAATATGGAGAACAAGTTCAACAGCATGCTGAGCCTCCAAGAGCAAAGGGTCATGCTGAAGATGGTATCCAAAGTAAATGAGCACACTTTTGATCAAGAAATGAGCGCCTATAACAATGCAGAGAGAATGGGTATTGAGATGATGGGAGCTGCCTCAACCTCCCTCCTAAGTGCTGCCAGTGAAGATTTTACCATCTCTGGATTTGTGAAATATGACAAGAACAGTGACAGCCACTTCATCCAGATCCCATTCATTGAGCATCTGCCTGAAGTTATTGATAATGTGAAGACCACAATGATGAGGCTAATGGACCTCAGCATTGAGATGCTGACAGACATAGACACCAAGTATGAGATCAGTGACAAGTTTCAGAGCAAACTGTCAGAACTGAAGGAGGTCATTGACAACTTTGACTTCAACCTCTTTGTCCAAGACCTGAGAAAGTATATCAAATCAATGGAAAGCTTTGTGACCAACCTGGCAGGAAAGTTCCCAACTGACAAAGTCCTGAATGTGGTGAAATCAGTGAAGGATGCTATCATGGCTTGGATCAAGAAGCATAACATTGTTAACAAGTTCAATGTAATTTATGCCAAAGTAGAGGAGATCCTCTCCAGCTATGAGGTTGAGAAGATGATTGGAGCCATCATGGATGAGGTCGTTAAAATAATGAAGCAGTATCAGGTGAGGGAAAAGATTCAGTCTGCATTTGCTGCTCTTGGGTCAATTGACATCCAGCCACTGCTCGAAAGAGCTACGACACCTGTTCAGGAGCTTGTGAATGAACTGTATTCCTTTGACTTCAAACAGCTGATTGATGACATGAGTGACTATTTCATGAGATTGGTCCAGAAAATGAAATCCTTTGATTATGAAACATTCACTATGGAGTTGAAGGAGAAAGTGGCAGATATGAACAAGATTCCCTGTTTTGGAAAACTCTACGGAGAGTTCAGAGTTAACTCACCTCATTACACACTCAGGACCACTGCTGACCTGGAAAACATCACAACTACATCTGTCACACCAGAGTTCAAAGTGAACCTTAACTCAAAGGCTACATCTACTTTGAAAGTCCTTGAATTCACTATGGATGCCAGTGCTCATGTTGCTGCACCCAGGATGAGTCGCCTGTCCATCTCTGAGAACATCAAAGTTGACCAGTCAAGTTTTACACTTGACCACGAGGGAACAATGACATTCTATGGTCTGTCAGCTCAAGCTTCTGCTGAAACTACTGCAAATGCCAAAACTGAGCTCTACGATGCAGAGCTTGTCAATAAGGCATTCTTTGCCATGGAAAACGGTGTTTCTGCCAATGTAGAGACCAGTTACAAACATGACCTCAACATGCCACCCCTCAACATCTTCAGTGACACTTCACTGAATCAAAAGACCGAGTTCCTGCTTGAGGATGGCACTGCCCGTCTGACCATTAACAATGTGGCCAATGGAAAATATGCAATTCAAGACTTCTCAGATGAGACAACCCACAAGAGTGACATGGAGGTAGTCATGGATCTCCACACAGCCAAAGTGACTTTCACTGGTGCAACCAGCAGCAATGACTTCAAAATGAATCAGAAAGTGGATGCAGATATTTGCATTTTCCGCCACGTAATTATTGATGCCAGGGTTGAGACAGAAACACCATTCATGACGGACAGTGTTGCAGAGGTCAAGCTTCAAGCTAAGGCTGAAGACATGAAAATTGATTTCACTGCCTCTCACAGTGCAAACCTAGCTGGACCAGTTGAAGGAACTCTCTCGAGCTCTGTGCTTGCTTCAGTCGCACCTAGTGAGCTCATGTTTGACACCAAAAACAAGGGAAATGCCAAAGTTGCCCTTCCATTCCGTCTGTCTGGAAAGATGGATCTTCAGAATGATATCTCTTTTGCCCTGAACTCTGAAGTGCAGCAAGCTAGCTGGACAGGTCTGGCTAGATTCAACCAGTACAAATACTCCCATTTTTTCAGCATGGACAATGGTGACAGAGAAATTAACATATATTCCCAGATTAATGGAGAAGCAAATCTGGATGTACTGAGGGAGCCGATCACCATTCCTGCAATAACTGTGCCATATGTTGGCATGAAGACACCGAGAGTAGACCGCTTTTCAATGTGGGAAGACACTGGCCTGAGCTACATCCTGACCACAACTCAGCAGACATTTGAGATGAACTCCAAGCTGAAGTACAAGAAGAACCCTGAGATGATTACCATTGACATTAATGTGGATCCACTCATCAATGTCATTAATACCAATGTCAAGACTCTGCACAAGAAAGTGCTCATCGGCAAGGACAGGGCTGCTGCCATGCTGGCTACATCTTTTGACAAAGCAAAGGCAGAGTATGAAAGATATAGCATTGAGTTGCCCAAAACCATCACAGTCCCTGCCTACAGAGTTCCACTGATGAATGTCGAGGTGTCCACATTCACCATTCCCCTGCCCGACTTCAGCATCGTCACAATGCCTACTCTGCATGTTCCATCTGCCCTCAGCAAGCTCACTCTTCCAAAAATCACTCTGCCCAAAATTTCAAACATCAAGATCCCTGTAATGGGTGATCTGACCTATGAGTTCTCCATGAAAACACCAATGATCACGCTCAAATCTGATGCCAGCATGCTTAACCAGGACAGCATCATCATCAAACTTGATGCTTCCTCAACCTCTGAATTTGAGTTCCTGACTGGAAAGATTGAGGGCAACACCAATGTGAACACAGTTGATGGATTTAAAATGGCCTCTGTCCTGTCTGTAAAACATCCGATGCTTGAGGGAAACCATGACAGCAACATCATCTTAAGTTATGAGAATGTGGATACCTCCATGACCAACTCAGCAATGGTCAAGTTGCCTGACCTGACTATGGAAATCCACCAGGAGATTACTGGAAATCCAGACGAAGGCCTTGTTGTCTCTATGTCCACTCCCTCTGCAGGACTCATTGCACTTCAGATGCAGACTAAGCGCCCAGCACAAGTGAAAGCAAGACTCTATGGTCGCTACCCAGTAAGAGAACTCTTGCTTACTCGTTTGCTTACTAATTTCCTTTGATTGTGATTTCATGTAATTGGTGTATATATATTTTAGTGATCTTTTTTGTTTTGTGTTTACCTTTTCCCACAGTCTGAGCCAACAACAGACATTGATATCTTGGGTCTGAAGATGTCTGTGATGAACTCTGAGAAGCTGAACCTTCAGACAACCTGGAATATGGAGATGCCTTATGAGATGATGCTGCGAATGAAGAAACAGGTGCCTGCAGTCATGCAAATGGTGTCTGATCTTGCTGCTGGGACATATAGAAAAATCCATAGGCATGTTAGAAGCCTTGGGTATTTTTTTGAACAGGCTAGAGACCAGGGCAAAGTGATGTTCAAGAGAGCTGTTGACAACCTTGCAGCAGTAAATCCTTCTGATGTTATGACAGCTGTCACAGATAAGACCATTTTTATCCTCAAAGAGTACAAAAAGAAAGTTGAAATTGTTCTTGATGCTGTTGTTGAATTCCTGAGAGAGACCATGTTCCAGATTCCTGGGTATGAACAGAGGCTGTCTGGACTTGAGGTCTACCAGAAATTCACTGCTTTTGTTGCAGATGTATCTGAGGAGGCTGTTCAAAAGATTCCAGAGTACTTTGCCTCCATGTTTACAGCAGTCCTTGATTATGTCAATGCCATTGAATTCACCCTTCCTGGCTCTAACTATGTTGTCAGTGGAAGAGAAATTCTTGATGACTTGTTTGTAGCTTTGAGGAAAATTCAGAAACAAGTGATTTTCGCTATGAGGAGACTGGGAGAAATGCAGCTGGAAGACATCATTAACAAATTCTCTGGATTCATGCAGTTTACCATTGAACAAAGTGAGAAGTTTTTCCAAATCCTAAAATCTCAGAATGTAGAGAGGTTCTCCACCTTTGTGACTGATGTATACAATGATGCCATCAACTCCCGTGCCCTGGCTGGCGTCATCAGGCAGGTTGAAGAGGCCAGCAGAATTGTTATGGAATATCTAAAAGCTGTGAGTGCTAAACTCCACAGTATTTTTGCTGACATGTCTCGTGAACAGCTTCAAGCTGACATCCAGTCCTGGATTGACGTATTGGTAAAACGTGTTAATGCTTTCCAGAACAATGTTATTAAGACCCTTAAGGAGAAAAGCAAAAGTGTTGAACCATTTGTGAGAGTAGGTGACAGACAGATGGAGATTGACATTCCTTTACCATTTGTTGGCAACTAAATGACCATGGCTAACAGTGTTTGTATTAACTGTGTCTCTTGTGTAACCATTTAAGACAACAGTAAATCTATTCTACCAATAAAGTGCAAAGCTGTATACTAACAAGTGTTGTTTGTACCTATGTTGTTTGTCTTTCTACTGTTTTTCAAAATATTAATTTTGTTTACGTCACTACAGACTTCCAGTTGTTTTGTTCCTACTGTGATCCCTTTGTGTCATGTACTATTTAAAAAAACAAACAATATGTGGCCTTCAATAAAGACAGTTTTTACTGCATACATCTCTGCGCATTTCTTATATGTTTTAGATCTGAAAACCTAACATCTTGCCAAAGTAAGAGTGTAAGTAAGGAAACAATGACGAATACACACTGGTAAAATTTTCTTCACATTGATTATTCCAAGACGGTGTTATGGAGTATAAATTTGCATTTTCCTTTCAAGCTCACAAAAAACCATACCTTCTCATTAAAAAACTACATGCTGACATGTCCCATTGTGGTATAATTTTAAAAAGCTCTCTATATACCCCTGTCATATGCTCATGACTCATTTGTATCCTCAGGTCTAAATTTAGTATAGACACAGTTTCTGTGACGCACAAGTTCTCTTATCACAAAAGAACAAGTAGAGTCAGTTTGACAGTTGTTAACAATAGTAAAAACATAAAAAGAAGCTAAGTCCTAAAATGTACTCACCCTCTGGAATAGATGAATAGATTTTTCCAATGACAACAACTGGCAATGTTTAATCAGGAGCAGTGGTGGAAGAAGTATTCAGATCCTTTGAAGCAAAAATACTGTACTACAAAAGTACAGAAGTATTATGAGCTAAATGTACAAAATATCAAAAGTAAAAGAACTCATAATACAGGATAATGGCTCCTGTGGCTGTTGTATCATTATATATAGTATTTCATTGTTTTACAATCGTTGATACGTTAATGTGTAAGCAGTATTTTAATGTTGTAGCTTGCTGGGGTGGAGCTGTTTTGAGTTACTTAACATACAGCTGGGTAGATAAATCTGAAACCACGCATCCTATTTCATAAGCTCATCATATCTTTTGTCTGTAAAATAATAATCATCAAAGCTTCTACTTTATATAAAAAGCACCTGAAAACTGTACTATGGTAAATGTACTTTCCACCACTGACCATAAGGCCTATATTAACGGACAAATGTAGCTTACCAAAAACAGAAAAAAAACAAATTGCAATGGATGATTAATTCACAAAATATAGCAAAGTTCATATAATTGCCAATATATTATTTTTCTATCAGTTATGTTGAAGTAATGTCAGCTGCAACACCACATTAAGTGTGTGTGAACGAGGCAAGAGGACAGAGAAGTAGAGGTGGCGACACACATCGATTCTTTTATTGACTTTCCCAAAACAGTACCACTTGTTCCCTTACATTCCGTATTGTTTTTCCTCACAAAAATTTCCATTGTTCCCAATCTACCATTCAAACCTAGAAATAACATCATTACATTAACGTGGTCGTAATTTGATCAGCTCTTACAAGCAAACACATTTGGCACATTTTCAGCATTTTTCTTCTCCATGATTCCACAGTTTTTCTCTTCGGAAAAAAAGTAATAGAAAAAGAGGAAAACTGCACCGTCTGATCGGTGAATAATGGCCTAACAACAGTGGAAATCAGAGGCACATGAGGGGGGCCGGTGTGGGAAAATTAACCAGTCCAGCACAATGCATTCCTGTCCTGTAAGTCAGCAAAAAGCCCAGCAACAGAAGGCAGGAAGGAATGTGACTTTTACACCATTGTAACTCTGGTCGGATTTAAAAAAAGATACTCTTTCAAACTCTGATTTACCTTTACTATGGTTACTAACAAAACTGTACCACAGAAAAAAAGTTGAAAGCAAAACTAACATTTGTTGTCACTAAAAGAAAAACTTGCATTGTGAATCCACCAGGTTTTCACCCTGGATTCCCAGTGTAGCAACAGTCTCTGTAATTGATGTTCATAGCTGTCATTTGAACGAGCTCTCCCACCATCGTGCAAGAGGACAGTTAACACTTCTGTGGAGACGCTGATCAAACATGAGCTGCATTTATTACACAAGTATGAAAAATAAGCTCAGATACATTGATTTCTGTTGCTGACTTCAGAGCTCTAACAACATTTATGACCAAATAAATTAGAGGTACATTCACAGTCATAATGGAAGACAGAGTGTATTTTTGTGTCTCTCAACCAATCACAATTCAGTTTTACTGCTGTAAACAAAATTTTTACAGCTTCAGAAAAAAAAAATCAGTACATTACATTTAGTGTTTTTCAGTGTTTTAGTAAAGATTACCCCCTTTTGTGTAATTATTATAAGACGGTAGTTTTAATAACATAACAAAAGATACATTTCCATTGAAAGTTTCAATTGCCATCAGATGGCTTAATCCCATATGAGTGTGCTTCAGGCTCACAGAGCTCTGACAAAGCCCACTCTTCTTTTCATGGCACTTTCTAAAAAAAAAATGTGTTTCACTGAGCAAAGCACTCACATGCTTAACCACCTCACATGCTCAATCTTCTCTTTGAAGTATAACCCACATATCTGGAAGTAAAGCAGTAGCTAAATAGAAAATGTCGAGCAGGTCTTCCAAGTCTTTGAGACAAGTGAGACATGCCAGCTTCTGAGACAGCCAGATGTGGATCTCAGGGCTCAGGAACATGGTGAGATGCTGTATGTGCTTCAGATGATTTGGTTCATGTGAGCTGTAAGGAAAAAGCATTACCCCATTTGAACTATTTACAGGCTACAATGGCATTGTGTAACTTTTTCCTTCATTGTTTAATAATCCAGGTTCAAAACACGCCTGTCTCAAGAGTGTCCTCCCAAAATGAGTCACTGAAGCCACCACCAAGCAAAAAATAGGGATAGAAGCATGCTTAGCAAACTTTAAAAAAAAAGAGAGAGATTTCTGGTAACTTTGTACACTTAACTGTAATAAAACATCTGCCTGAACACTTACAAAACTACACTGAACATTATGGTTAGCCCTTTTGAAGACTGGCCAATAAGTAGTCTCTTAGATTGGTGATGGTACTTGGCTGCATAAAAACTAGGACACGGAGGCAAAAACAAACTTTTTGAATGTGGTACCAACTAACAAGCCTGAGACAACTGATTATATTAAGTGTAAACTTAGGCTGTGTCTTTATTCTAAGTGGTGTATAACATGAGAAGAAAGTATACCGAACACCATGAGCAACAATGCACTGACTTGTACTTCTTATAAAAAACTTTCTGTGAGTTACTGTAGTGTCCAGGTGCTGTGTAATTTCCCAAACTAAACACAGTCATCTTATAATACAAAGTGGACATAAATAACAAGTGCAATTTTTTACTGCTTTGCTTATCATAAAGTATAACCTTGGCAGTGAGGCAGTGGCCTATATGCAAACACTTTGAAACACAAAAAGTGAGCAGTTGTAGTCTTGGCTCGAAAGCAGGCCTGGAAAGGCCGTGTCCGCATGAGAAGGGCGTAAATAAGGCTTCTACTCAAATGTAGTGTTCTGTCCTTTTATACTCCTCCACCTGTCAGGCTTGGGATCCTGTGACCCACAAAAACATGCTGTCACCTGAGTCTGACACACACACCCCAATATTAGACTATCAAAAACAAGTGTGTGTCAGCTGTTCGTTTTGGTTCATCCAAGGTAGTCTGCTTGTGAGGGAGTAGCCCATCCAAGCCATGGACACAGAGCCAGATGTGTCCAGACGCAGACCCAGATGTGTCCAGACGCAGACCCAGATGTGTCCACGGCTCTCCAGACACACTCACATCAAAACACAGCATTTGAGACAACGTCCCGATGGTGTTTTCTGTTTTTGCAGGGCTGCTCGTGTTGCAGTTTCAAACACCTCCCAGATCCCCTCCTTGGTTTTGGCGGAGCACTCCAAATAGTCATAAGCTCCAATGCGCATGGCCATGGCGCGGCCGTCCTCCGTCTTCACCGGCTCCAGTTTCAGCCGGGACAGCTCGTTCTTCACGCCTTCATCGTTGCGTAGATCCTTCTTGTTGGCCACCAGTATGATGGGGACATTTGGACAGAAGTGTTTGACCTCAGGGACCCACTTTTCCGGGATGTTTTCCAGCGAGTCCGGGCTGTCCACGGAGAAGCACATGAGGATGACATCAGTGTCCGGGTAGGAGAGGGGGCGCAGCCGGTCGTAGTCCTCCTGTCCGGCGGTGTCCCACAGGGCCAGCTGGACCTGCTTGTTGTCCACTTCTATGTCCGCCACATAGGTCTCAAACACGGTCGGGACGTAGACCTCAGGAAACTCGTCTTTGCTGAAGAGAATCAGCAGACATGTTTTCCCGCATGCGCCATCTCCAACCACAACAAGCTTCTTCCTTATGTCCGTCATCTCTGCTTTTATTCCTGTGTCTCCTCTAAAAGCAGCATCCAAGACTCAAACGTCTCCGATGTCCTCGCTGATTTTATAAACCGACTCTAAGTGGACCTGAGGCCACCCCCGTTACCAAAAAACTCCGGCACATTTACCAGCAGCCCCTGCGTCCTCTTTATAAAGCGCAGGGTGGTTTCCTAAATATAGCCGCCCAATCGGAAATAAGCAGGTGACATCACAGCCTGGAGTGGAGGCGGTGATTGGATCGGGAGAGGAGGGTCCTGGAAGCACGAGGACCCACCCGATCCAGGATCAGCCTCAAAAAATCATGCATGATGGTGCATTACCAGTTTTGCTTGTGCAATTCTTCTTATGAGCTTATCATCATTAAAACATATCTGAAACATCCCTGAAACAATAAGTTAGTTTTTATTACTTTGTCAAACTTGTATAAGCTAGAACACAAGATGCATTCATTTAAATACGGATAAATAAACAGGAAGGTGTTGTGCTAATTTATAAGATGTTAGATGTCTTCAGACAGTAAATGCACACTGAAGCATATTTTACCTTTATAGAAATAAGCATTCATTCAAATTAGACTTCTTTTATAAGTAGAATTTTAGAGTTTGTTATGGTGCTAATTTGTTAGATGGCTGAAAATTAAGCACATTAAATACACACTGATGCCTATTTATCTTACCTTTATATCTATAAGCATTCATTCAAATTAGACATTTTATATGTGCAGCATTATGGAGGATTTTAGAGGAAGGTGTTGTGGTGCTGATTTATAAGATGTTAAATGGTTCTGTATTCGGACATTAAATGCACAGTAATGCATATTTATAAGACGTGCAAAATGTGCTAATTTTCATTGACATTGTTGTACGCATGTGTGCGTAGTTCACGTTATTTACAGGGAGGGGGCACCAGCGGAGACAAACTCTCAGCTCAGACTATCGAGCCTTTGCTAAATCACCGCTCTCTGTCCAAGGAAACAAAACAATCTAGATTCGGGTTGACGGCGTGCAGCAAGCAGAAAGACCCTCTCTCGACTCGACAACGCGTGAGTAGCTCCTCTTTATTTCTCCACATCGACAGCAAAAGATCCGTGATCTGAAGGCGGCTGCCTCGGTGTGAGTATTTCCCCTTTTGTTTAGCGGTTAAGGCCCCTGTGTTTGGAACTTGAAGGGGGGCCATGTTGTTTAGCCACTGAATGATGTTTTAGCTCACACAACAGCAACTTGGCAATTAGCGTTTGCCAGCGCTCACGTTAGCTATTTTGGTGGCTTGTTGCACCCAACCGATGAGGTATTTAAAGCCAAGAAAACATTTTATTTTCCATGTTACACGTTGCTTCTCTAATTTACTGTAAAACAAAGCTGAATTCATGGATTTAACTTTGATGTCTAGCGTCGCCAACCAATAATAAACAGAGCAGGCCTGCTGCGGTTAGCGTTAGCTGGTTAGCTAAGGATGTTGCTAATGCTCACTCCGGTGTAACTTAGCATTGTTAGCTAACACGGAACATGCACGGTTTCCACAAGTACCACAAATTAATTTGACTTTGAAAACAATGCCAGGCAACAAAGGTGTGAACTGGTAGCCGCTGAAAATAATTTGCGTGAATGCCCGGTGAACGCTGCTAAGTTAGCTTGCTTATTAGCAGCGGACTCGCAGGCTAGGTTAGCTAGCTTCAGCTAGCTTGCTGAAAGGTTTGCACATCGGTTTGCCACAATTATCAGTAATGTTGGTTCTGTCTTTGCAGCTAGTTACATATTTGCAAAACCCAGTTGTAGTGCATATTATGGCTAAAAAATCATTAACATGAAATATGATAGTTTCGAGTGTCTTTTTAATTATTAGCAACGTTACATTTGTGGTAGCGTTAGCCGTGATCACCAGCTAACACTAGGCTACCGACGACTAGCATTCTTGGTGTTGCAAGCCATCAAGATGTTTGTCAGTCACTTGCTTTATTCTTGCCATGCCCGTTTGTAAATTAGCCAACCACTAAATTAGACTTCCAATTTGACGTCCATGCCTCGTTTTTGAACAAGAACAGTAACTCGATTTGGATATTCAGGATAACATTAATCAACGTTTCAATTTTCAATCGTAGAACAGCCATGGCATGAAATCAGCAACTCGGGAATTAGTCATGTCCCATTTGCGAAGGAAATTAAGTTGTACCCGATATCCATGTATTATTCTTTTGATTGCATCATTTTCCTTTAGTGCACTTCAAAAGTTGGTTTGTCTGAAGTATCACGGAACAGTTAACAATAAAGGCCACATGTTGTAACTTAAAGGTTTCATTACTTAAAAACAGGATCCAAACGTCTGACATGTCACAATCGTGCTAAATTGGTTATAAAAATTAACCCTTCCATATTTCTTTATGTGTCAGGCAGTCACTCTGCTAGACTATAAAGTCCATTATGTTACGTAGAACAGCACAAAAGGACAATGTATTCTTAACTAGATTGCATATTCATGTCAACATAATATTCGCATTTGTATCTCCAAGCACGATACAAGTGAACTTGAATTTACTGACAAAATTGTAATATTGTGCTTCATTTAGGCTTTCCCGTGGAATGAGCGTTCCATGCAGCATCCTAGGTATGAATGACGTGGCCTGGCAGGAGACAAGAGGTGGGATGCTGCATGCAAATGGTGCTCCTGAGACTGGAGGTGTAAGAGTTCACGGTGGAGGGCCTTTAGCCACAGTTGGAGCTGGACAGGCTCCTGGAGTTCCACATTTACAGGGCATGGACAGGGTTGTCAACCCTACCCCAGGTACCCCGCAGCCGCCGCTGAGTGGACGATCTCAGGATGACGCCACAGTTGGATACTTCTTTCAGAGGCAGCCTGGAGAGCAGCTTGGAGGTTGCACACCCAGCAAGCATCGCTGGCCAACTGGCGATGCCAATCATGTTGATCAGGTAAAGAGTCTTCATTCAGAGACCAGTCATTGTAGTGTTATTCAATTTGGAGCAGTATTTTGTATCCGCTAAGGCCACAATTGGTCAGGAGGCAGAGGGGTTGTCAATGCCACCTATACTGAACACTATTTAAAAAAACACACCCTCTTTGTCCCCATTCAGAAAAGTGACCGTCCGGCATATAGGTTATATATGCCAACACCAGGATGCAACAAAATGAATAGAATCTAAATTAAGTTGAAATTAGGAAACTCAGCTAGATAAATGCTGCTCTGTAGTGTCTTGCTGTTTCAGAGCTGGTGTTTGGGTGCATAGTGTGCTGTGTAGTCCAAACAATAAGACCCCGTTAGTCACCACTGACATTCGTTCACATATTTCACATGCTCAGTTAATCTGTGATGATTTACACCAGGTGCTATTCGTTCATCAATTACCATTTTCTCTAGACATGTTTTATTGAAGTTAGAGCAAATGAATAGAGCTGCTATGGGGTGCAACAATACAAGAACTTCACTTTGCAATGTCTCTAAATACATGACAAATTCATCTCTCAGAAAAATGGGTGTGTAACATTTTCTGGTTCAAAACCATGGACTAATTTGAGGTGAACTGTAGATTGGCAGCTCATTGCTGAATTCAGTTAAGTTTTTGATGTGATAGTTTGATATATACACATAATTTAGCAACTGCAGTGAGGCAACAAAAACAGAAACGTTAACACTGTTTTTTTTTTTCCCTCACTAATTCCCAGTGGTCGTTCTACTGTGCTGAAAAGAGATGACACCAATGTTTGTTGCTGTCAGAACACAGCAGAGAAAAGGCAGCAACTAACTGCTAAATTAATTAAAATCTATAATTTAATTACTCTAGATTCATTTATATAACAGTCACTAGATGAATCAGAATGCAAATATTCACAACACCTGATTTGGTGCTTTATTTGTTGGCACTAGTAATTAATTTGAAATTAGCCTCCTATATTAGAAAAGCTGCAACATCCAGTCAATAACACATATCCAACCGTGTGTGTCCGTCCAGTAAGACTTTGTAAGATGCTCTTATTGTCTTTCTCAATTCTCCTCACTCCTCCAAGCACAATTCATAATGGTGAACCAGTACAAGTTCTGGGTCTGCTCTCCATATTTGCTTATATTGGGTGAAGGGTGGTATACACCCGGGCAGATCAGATCACTAGTCTGTCACAGGGCAAACTCAGTATCCACCCAGGTTTCTTCAGATGATAAGAGCACAGCCTCCTCATTTGCAGAGGGTAAAAATGTCTGAGATCAGTGCTATGGCCACTGCGTTTGCACAGCAGGAGTGTGACTTACAGCATGATAACTTGCCAGACTTGTAATATCTGGTCTTACAGTAAAAACTATGTGCAGTGTTTTGGCAGTCTTCATACTTTTGATTTGTTACTTGAACTGGACTTCCTCAATTATATTTGATCTCACTAGTTGAAGCAACACACCCACCTCACCTAGCCTGAATGTCTTTGGCCTGTGAGAGGACAAAGTGAAAGTACTTGGTAGAACGTAATACAGCTTTCACTAAGTATAATACTTGATACTAATTCAAGGAATCCTACAAGGGGAGATAGACTGACCATATTCTAGACTGGAATAATGATGTTGGAAATGCTAAAGGAGACTTTAAAAAAGCAACACTGGTATCGAAATTATCTATATTGTTTTTATGTAGCTATTTTGAGCTTCCACCAGACTGGACTGGTTTCAAAGGCCTTCTCATCTATATATCCCAATAAGGTTGTTCACATATGAGGCACCTCAGCTAATGAACTCAGTTTTTAAAAGAGCTTTTCTGTGTTTTCCCCTCTCTTTACAAATCCTCAGCTGGGATTTGTGCAATTTGTACGTTTTTAATTTCCTTGTTTGGGGCTAACCTTCTAAATATTGAGTTTGGGAGAAACATGGCCTCTTAATCTCTTTCTCAATCCAATAACTGTGCAAAAGTCCCTCTTTAGTTTTCTCATGCGTGTCTGAGGCCTTTGTTTAACAGGCCCATGTTTACATACAGTGGATTAGGCCCAGGGTTATCACTCAGCCTGATGAAAAGAAAGATGCTATCTTCAGGCCTCCTTTTTTTTTGTTTTTTTACGTTGATACCATTGAGGTTAATTTTACATTACTGCTGTTCTCTTATTTGTCCCATTACAGTATTTCTAAAGAGATACACATTGTGCTGTATGTCAGTGATCTCCATTTGAGATGACAAAAGTTTTGTATTTTGTAGTAACATGCCCATATATTGTTCACATGTACACACAGTCAGGAAGCGTCAGAGTGAGGAGAAATTGGGTGCAGCACTACTTTTCGTTTGTCTTTTAGTGTAATATTATCGTGCTTAAGATTGTTATTTTTTATGTTCATGTCTTTGTAATCTTTTAACATCCATTGTTTGAAAATCATTCTTGACGTAGTTGTACTTTGGTGGTTGGATAATTAGGCAAGAATTGCATATTGCAAAGCTCTTTTTTTCAACAAAAAATGTTGGTGTTTTTTGTTTGGTTGTGGTTGTATTTAGTAGGGCATATTCTGTAGTTGGCTTTTTTTCCTATTTCAAAGAACCAAAATGCTTTCATGGAAACACTGAACAAAACTTAATGAGAACATAGACTAGTTTGTTCTGCTCTGGAGTTAGTAGAGCTGATACAATATCTGGCTTAAGTTTGTGGTCTTCCATTGAGTGCTTTTTAGCTTTCTGTTTACAGTTCAGTTTTTCTTCCTTTGTCTCAGGTCCGTGCTGTGGATGAAATGAACTATGACTTCCAAGCTCTTGCTTTGGAGTCGAGGGGCATGGGAGAGGTACGTTTTTGGTTCTAACAATGTCCGTCCTTCATCCATTATAGTACAGTAATAAATCAAAAGGAAACATTGTATGAAGCACTCACCATGTCTAGGCTTGAACGATAGTCTTAGACATCTGTAGTTTTCTCCTTATACACAGGTCAGATTGAGCTAGGGGAGAGCAGCTTTTGTGACCAATACATGGGCAGAAGACAAAGCAAACCAACCTGCACTCAAGCTTGCAAGCTTGGCAGGGTGTTAGGATTGAGATGAAAGTAGAGCACATAGCTATGTTTTGCATTTGAGCATACATATGAACAATGGAGAAGTGAATTATAGTGCAGGGGTGAGTGATTGTATTTGGTTATAAAAATGCACAGTAACTCTGCTCTGCAGTAGTTCATTAAGCAATCATTAAGAATGAAAAAGCAATAAATCTTCATGAAGGAGTGAAATAGTCTCTACAGCTACCTTTTAAGTCTAGAGGGATAAGCGTTCACTCAGATATACAGTAAATCTAATTAAAGGTATATCTTATCTTATTTAAACTTCAAAAATTGTAACCACAGTAAATCAGGTTTTAAATGAGATGTGGTTGTTGATAGTTGCATATTTCAAATATTACATTGCACTTAGACGTGTTGTGATCTTGCAGATGCTTATAAAATATGTAAAATGTATTTGTAGCTTCTGCCAGCAAAAAAGCTCTGGGATTCTGATGAGTTGGCCAAGGATGGAAGGAAAGGGATGCTTCTTGGCGAGGAGTGGAGGGATAATGCATGGGGATCATCTCGTGAGTGGCTTTTATATCTTCATGTATTGTATTTTATAGTTTATATACACAACTGTTTAGATATTTGATCACAGCTTTTCATTCAGATCATTCAGTGTCTCAGCCAATCATGGTGCAGCGGCGACCAGGCCAGAGTTTCCATGGGAATGGTGATGCCAATTCTGTGCTTTCACCTCGCTCAGAAGGTGGAGGCCTGGGGGTGAGCATGGTGGAGTACGTCCTGAGCTCCTCTCCTGGTGACAAGATGGATGGTCGCTACAGGAACGGTGGCTACGTAAGTCAAGCCTCTGTCTCACTTCTACTTCAAAAAGAGGGGCTTCTCTTACTTATTGAACATTTATTCTCAAGGGTGGCACATAGACTTACCTAATCTCTTTATGAATACAGGGTGGAGGAGATGTTGACCAAGATGGGAGAGAGAAGAGTGATGTCCAAGAGAAAGTGTCCCCATTTGAAGAAGATAAGAGCCCAGAGATGAAAGTGGGAGAGGAGAGTGATCCCGCTAAAGCCAACGGAAGAGGTCTCCTAAACGGCATGGACAGAGACTGCAAAGATTTTAAGTAAGTTTTCCTTTTGCAGTGATCAGCTCTGTATTTTCTGAGTATGAGCCGTTCTGCTGCCCTTGTTTTAAATAATCGTCCCATTTCAAAATGCCCAAAGCTATTTTAACAGGTGGCATCAAAGTTTTTCTAATGTCTTGGAGAATACAATTCAAAGCAGTGAAGCCTAAACATAATAAAAAGTTCCAAATGAGTGAATGAAGATGAATGTAAAAGCTTATAATCTCACTGACATTGACAGATTTGCTGTCTCAGGCAAAGTTATGTACTAATAAGGCTTGTGTGCTGATGTTGCAACTTCTTTGCTGTTGCAGTCCAACCCCTGGAAGCCGTCAAGCCTCCCCCACTGAAGCTGTGGAACGGATGGGTCCCAGTCAGACAGGTTTGGAGATGATGGGACAGCACCACCCCCATGTCCTCCAACAACACAACCCAGTCCAAAACAAGGCTCCAACTGAGGACTTTCAGAACCAGGAGGCCCAGAACATGGGAGGTATGGAGCAGCAAGCTGGTGTGGAGTCCCTCCAGTTCGACTATGCAGGGAACCAGATTCAGGTGGACTCTTCTGGGACACCAGTAGGATTGTTTGACTACAATTCTCAACAGCAGGTCTGTTGAAAAACGAAACCGATCTATCAAAAGATATAGCAGCACGTTTGCTCAACAGCTTGTGATCCTTTTTTTTATTTGTTTTTATTTCCAGTTGTTCCAGAGATCTAATCCCCTGACTGTTCAGCAGCTCACTGCAGCTCAGCAACAACAATACGCCCTGGCTGCAGCCCAGCAGCAGCATCTCGGTAAGTCAGGCTCTTTATCTTACTCAGTGCATAATACAGTTAAACTACCTTTGTTTGTCACAAGTTGTCAAGAGATACATTGCATAGTTATTTGAATGAGATTTGATATGGAAATAATGACTTACATTTCTGTTCCTCATATTACCCAGCTGGCCTTGCTCCTGCATTTGTGCCAAACCCTTACATCATTAATGCTGCCCCCCCTGGAACTGATCCCTACACCGCCGCTGGGCTGGCAGCAGCAGCCACGCTTGCAGGTGCGTATACAGCACATTTTCCTCCCCTTTGTTCTCATGGAAAAAATGAGTACTACCTTGATCAGTTTTGTAAGATGTTCATCTGTCAAAATGTTTTCCTCAGGCCCCACAGTTGTTCCTCCACAGTACTATGGTGTTCCTTGGGGTGTGTACCCGGCCAATCTTTTCCAACAACAGGCTGCATCAACTGCCAATCACTCAGCTAATCAGCAAGCATCCAATCAGGGACCAGGACCAGGCCAACCACAGGTAGGATGTCTTGTACTTGATCTGAGAAGTGTTTCATAAAAATCAGAGCTCATTGTGAAAAGCCTCTCTTGAATAAACATAACAAATTGCACCAGGATGTCACATACTTCTGTGCACCAATCAGAGTTTGGCAACATTTGAATCAATATGTGATAAGTTGTTGAGATCAAATCAGATCAAACCATACCCACACAGTCCTGATGAAGCAGATTACCTGAACTTCAGCATTGGCTGTTCCTCATTTAGTCTTCTATATTTAATGTATCATAGAAATACTTAAGATGCAAAAGTTTTTGGGAGCTTTAAATAGAATATCCTTACCTTCTCCTCCAGGTGATGCGCACAGGAACCAACCAGCGACCTCTTACACCTGGACAAGGCCAACAGAGTCAGCAGGAATCTCTAGCTGCAGCAGCTGCTGCAAATCCTGCTTTGGCGTACACAGGAATGCCTGGTTAGTAAAACCGAGATATAACTGAAGACACTAACACAGACACGTTTATCCTCACTGCTTGATGTTGTCATTTGTGCTGTGATTTTAAATTTGTTCTGTAGTAATGTACAAGATTTGTTCTGAAGCTACAAGGTTCAGTGAGGTAGCTGACATACACTGGCAGAGATAAGCAGTGTCTTGCTGACTCATTTTATGTTCCCTATCTTTTCAGGTTATCAGGTGTTGGCACCTGCTGCCTATTATGACCAGACTGGAGCCCTGGTGATGGGCCCTGGTGCCCGAACTGGTCTAGGTGGGCCAGTTCGTCTAGTCCAGACCCCTCTCCTTATCAACCCTGCTGCAGCACAAGCTGGTAAATACTAGTCCACCTATCTATATATTTTTCAGTGTGTGGATCCACTCCCTCTTACTTAATTAATACCACTCATGGTCCATTTGACCTTAGCTCTTCTTTTACCTCTCATCTCTCCCTCTGCCAGCAGCTGCGGTGTCAGCATCTGGCTCCGGTAACAACATGTCTGGTCCTCCAGCCAACGGGCTGTACCGCTCAATGCCTCAACCTCAACCCCAGCCGCAGCAACAGCAGGCTCCCCCACCCAGCAGCGGCCTGCCCTCCAGCTCATTCTATGGCTCTGGATCAGTCCCTAACACATCTCAGAGCAGCTCCCTTTTCTCACACACTTCTGCTGCACCGCCACCAAGCTCCTCCCTGGGCTTCAGCAGTACTGGCGGCTCTCTTGGTGTAGGCCTGGGCTCTGCTCTTGGAGGCTTTGGCTCCTCTGGTCAGTGACTCAGCACACAGGCTACATGAGGATTAAAGAAATGGTTTATTTTTAGGAGTCTGTTTTCTTACACTGGTTCTCTTTTTTTTTTTTTCTTACAGTATCCAGCTCTACCAGTAGCAGTGTATCTCGCAGGGACTCCCTGTTGGCAAGTTCTGATCTATACAAACGTGGTGGCAGCAGTTTAACCCCCATCGGCCAGCCCTTTTACAACAGCCTGGGTTACTCCTCTTCACCCAGTCCTATTGGCCTCACACCAGGTCACTCTCCACTCACTCCTCCACCTTCTCTGCCCTCTTCTCATGGATCCTCTTCTAGCCTTCACCTTGGTAAGCCTAATATTCATGGAAATACTGAATGGTTTGCTTAGACAGTGTTAAAGTCAATTTAAAGTCTCTCGCTATGCAGTCCCAGATACCAAAATCTTTGCCTGTTACATCTATATTATTTGTTTTACTTTATCAGAGCATATTTCTGAAATTGGTCTTGTATCCCAAGGTGTACACTGTTTTCGCATATACCAGTCTTTCCCCTATATTCATTCTGCCACTGCCCCCACTGCTAAAACTTTACCTTATTAATATCCATGGGCTACTAATGATTTCCACTCATACTGTGTAAGCACAATAAACACCCTACAATTAATTAGCTCCTGCTAGTCAGTCTTCAAAGGGCATTTACATGAAGGGTGCTGATATAAGAGTAGCGTAGCTCCATTAAGAAATATGGCCGCGTGTAATGTGTGTGTTTGTAGCAAATGTGTGGTTGATAGAGAGAGCATCAGAAAAGTGACAGTGAATGCGAGTGGAGAAGAGAAAAACGTTAGTAGTAACTTGTCAATCTGGCAGTAAATGTACAGTGTAGGTTACAGTGGGTCAGTTAATAAATGCTGCAGCATGACGTGCATAAATACGGGTCGGGCTTGCGTACTACTGGACATACGGCACACAACTGCACAGCTGCTAAAAAAAATTCTAGGGGAAGCACTAATAACAATTCTGGTCAACTGCTGCCACTACAACAGTATCCGGTCATTCTGTAATTGTAGGTGGCCTGACAAATGGCAGCGGGCGTTACATTTCTGCAGCTCCGGGAGCTGAGGCCAAGTACCGGAGTGCCGGCGGAACGTCCAGTCTCTTCAATTCCAGCAGTCAGCTGTTCCCTCCGTCTCGGCCCCGCTATAGTCGCTCTGATGTCATGCCATCGGGACGCAGCCGCCTACTGGAAGACTTCAGGAACAACCGCTTCCCGAACCTCCAACTCCGTGACCTGCCAGGTCACATGGTGGAGTTCTCTCAAGACCAGCATGGATCCAGGTGGCTAAAATTTGCTTTCTGGCTGCTTTATTCTGGCATTGTAACCATAAACCTTAACACAGAGAGTGCATTATGTTGGTGCTAATTTTGTTCCAATCTTGTCTTTCTAGATTCATCCAGCAGAAGCTAGAGAGGGCCACTCCTGCTGAGAGGCAGATGGTGTTTGGAGAGATTCTGCAAGCAGCATACCAACTGATGACTGATGTATTCGGGAATTATGTCATCCAAAAGTTCTTTGAGGTTTGGGCTGTCTAAAATTTGTCTAATTGTCATTTCAGTTTCTGTAGAACAAACAGTCTATTTTTGTAGCATCTGTGCAATCAGGTTTTTGTTTTGTGTCGTACAGTTTGGCAGTGCAGACCAGAAGTTGGCTTTAGCAACACGTATCCGTGGACATGTCCTTCCCCTGGCTCTGCAGATGTATGGCTGCAGGGTCATTCAGAAAGCCCTGGAGTCCATTTCCTCAGACCAGCAGGTAATTGTAAGTGAGATTTCATGTCTTTTTAACAATGTTTTTGCTAACTTTGTTTCATGTAGGTCTTTTTGTTAATCAGTCCAACACATTACAATTTTAACAGTGACATCTGTTATAATTTTGTTTCCTACTTTCTTCACTTTAGAGCGACATTGTCCGCGAGCTGGATGGCCATGTGTTGAAGTGTGTTAAGGACCAGAATGGCAACCATGTGGTGCAGAAGTGTATTGAGTGTGTCCAGCCCCAGGCCCTACAGTTCATTATTGATGCCTTCCAGGGACAGGTGGGTTTATTATTATGAGCAGTGGCTCAGTTGCCAGTAATAAGCCTTTATAGTCTACGTATCTACATTTTGAGTTGGTGGAGATGGAAATGCTGCTGTTGAATCCAAATGTCTCCTATTTGCTTTGACCAAAGGCATTATTTTATGTAAATGCAAGAATGTCATATGATATGTAATGCAGTTTTGTGGAACTACCTGTATATTGAACTGCTCTTATTTTTCTTTTCTTTGCAGGTGTTTGTGCTTTCTACACACCCCTATGGCTGCAGAGTCATCCAAAGGATTTTGGAGCACTGCACACAGGAGCAGACTCTGCCCATCCTGGAAGAGCTACATCAGCACTCTGAACAGCTGGGCCAGGTGAGAACATCTGTCTCCAATCTGTCTCTTTGCAAAGCCCACATTGTTTGCAGATGTCATTTTTATGTTTGCTAGATGCGACTGGTCGTTGTTGAGATGTGTGCTTGTCTTGTGTATTTGCATGTCTCCTTCATGTTTGAACATTTCATATTTTCAGCCTGTCATTGTTCCTGTGTAGTTGTGGTCTGCTAAGTGTAAAGTGTAAGGATCAATGTAATTGTTCTGTTAGCTGTCATTACATCTGACATATGTGATTATTTAAACATCCACCCTGCCCCCTCACTTATTCCATCTAGAAATATCAAGGCGTATCATTGGAGATGACACCCAAAACATATTATACAGTGTCCCGTGATGCACTGTTCAAGGTCAGAGCAATTTGCCTCTCTCTCGCGGATGTCCCTGTGCTCCCTTCCTCTTTCCCTTTTTATCTTTTCTTTTAAGAATCTAATTTAACATTTAGATAGTTCTCCAACTCCCAACTTTTACAGGCCTTCTCCTAACCCACTGAGCCGCCTTCTTCTCACCTTTCCCCCCCTCTTGCTTTATGCCACAGAGGATTCACAAGGCACATGCTTCCCTGCTGTCTGACAATCCCTCTCTTTTGCCTCCAGCATCTCCTGATCAATCTGTTTTTCTGTTTGCCTCTTCTTGATTCCACTGTAATTGTTTGATAGAAGCTTTCAGAGAGTTTGAAACTCTTTGGACAACTAAAGCGTTCATAAGTAGTGCTTGTAACTTCACCTTGAGTACTTGACTTAAAGTCATATCTAAGCAAAATAATGCAGGTTCTTGTTAAAACAGATTGACAGGAAATGCATTTGAAGGCAAACACTTCCAAATTAAAGGTGGAGATCACATTACCTACCCAACAAATTACTGCTTTAACAAAGATCAAGTCAGAGTGGTTTTATTTGTTGCTTGGTCAGGTGAGTTCTTGTCTCCATCTTGTCACACTAAAATTACACCCATAACTGTCTATCACCCATTTCTGAAGGGGCAAAGATGCTATTGGTTGTGTTGTCTGGTCAGCAACACTCCAAACCAGCAGCATCTGTTTTGTCTGACCTTCCGCAGTGATGACGTAAGGGTATTTATTAGACTACAAATGGGGGTGTCACTCATTCGTCTATCTATCATCGTAGAGATGCATGATTATCTCACACCAATTAAGACCAATGGTGAAAAGTAGTGCATGAGTATCAATCAGAATAAAGGGTGTCGCACGGATCCTTTGTGATTAATCAATATTGACATGGCCGTTTACCTTGAGCTCACACGTCCACTGCCTCCTGCAGGATCAGTATGGTAACTACGTCATTCAGCATGTTTTGGAGCACGGCAGACCAGAAGATAAGAGCAAGATAGTTGCAGAGGTTCGTGGCAAGGTCCTCGTCCTCAGCCAACACAAATTTGCAAGGTAAGCTATGTCTTGATAGTGGCAGAGATAAAGACTTTACTGAGGTCTACGTGACGGTGACAAAGTATTAGATTTTTCTGTAATTTGTTGTAATTATTAAGTTGCCTATGAGCACAGTGCAGCAGCCAGCCACAGTGCCAGCTAGTATTAGAGATATATCAATAAAATCATGTCAAATCAGTATCAACATTTAATTTTCACTATTAAAGAAAAATAAATTGTTAAAAATTCCTGAGTTTTCTTTGTTCTTCAGTCGCAGCTACTTAACTGAGAGTCTGTTGAATGAATGATCTGCTAAAATATCATGTTATAAAATGAGATGTAATGTCAGAAGTGCTGCTTCAAATGAAAACCTTCAGTGATTGTGGATCACATGGCCTGGTGGGTTAGTGGGTGATCACTTTTTGTGCACCCCTCATGGTCTGTCAGGCCATCCACAGTCATTCTCATGTTGATCCAAAGCACATGCAAGGGCACACTTGAGAAAGAGCAGTACCTCTTTCCCCAAATTATCCTAGAGGGAATATTTGCCATAGATAAAGCTTGATTCCAACCACACATCAGAAACGTTAAGTCAGTTAGACTTTAATCTTTGTAATGGCAAATTTTCAATACACCACCCACTATTGCAATTTGAAAACATCAGTCCAACAGGCATTATAATGTGTTACAAATACAGTATGGACATAAAAGGAAACTGATTCAAACATTCAGCCTTTCAAATGGAGCCATAAAAAGCCTCCACCATGACTGACCAGTGCTGATCTTCATCTCAGTTATGAATTTGTGTGTGTGTGTGTAAAAGCTTTTCTCTCTCTGTTTTTCCTCAGTAATGTCGTGGAGAAGTGCGTGATCCACTCTTCACGTGCGGAGCGAGCTCTGCTGATAGATGAAGTGTGCTGCCAGAAAGACGGGCCCCACAGCGCCCTGTACACCATGATGAAGGACCAGTACGCCAACTATGTCGTCCAAAGAATGATCGACATGGCAGAACCTGCTCAGCGCAAAATCATCATGCACAAGGTTGGTACAATACTAAATTCATGTGATCATGCAGATAATTGAAACCTTTGTCCCAGTGAATTCCTATTATTTTCACTGAAAGTTTGCACAAATTTACACTTGCTTCTCCATAAATACAATGTGCCAAAACCAATGATTAAATACAACCCTTTGCAACTAACTCATTTACTAATTAATTTTATCATTCCTTATTCTGCCAAGTATTTCCTTTATTGGTCAATTAATTCTTAAATATTTTCAAGTCACGTGTTCAAATGTCTTATTTTTGTCTGAACAACTGCCCAAAAACTTAAAATGACTATTATAGAAAACTAAGAAATCCAGTAAATAAAGATGTTTAAGGAGCTGCAACCAGTGAATCTTTGGGATTTTTGCTTAAAAATGATTTTAATTGAATCTAATTGATTCTTATCGTCTCAACTCTACTTTGAATATGCTGACCCTTGCTGTCTCTCCCTTTTTCAGATCCGGCCTCACATTGCCACTTTACGCAAATACACCTACGGGAAGCACATTCTGGCCAAGCTAGAAAAGTACTACATGAAGAGCGGGTCTGAACTGGGTCCCATCGGCGGCCCCACAAACGGCCTCATGTAGTCACGCCGACATCCTGGGTCCCCTGAAGAAGTGGAGGAGTAGGAGCCCCAAACCCCCTGTTCTGTGCTCCTTAGCCATAGGGGTTAGCCTTTGACACCCTCTGTCATCCCATTTTTTGGGGAATTACCAAAAAAAAATAATTAAGAAAAGACAAGTCAACTTCACCTAAGAACGCTGTGACAACTGATCCCTGCCACTCTGCCACCCCTGGTGCAGGTCCCCGGTGTGGCCCCCAGGGGACGCACAGTCAGCAGGCCGTTTTTTTTTTCCTGGGTAAAGCACAAGCCCATTGTTAATGATGTAATTGATGTATTTGACTGGTTTTCATATTATCTTGTACATTTAGTTTTTTACCTTGTAAATTCTCTGTAGAAAAAAAAAAACTTATACACATTTGCTGAAATTTACAATTCCTACAATTAACACCAGCAAGTGATTTTATAAGGCTAAACTGAGTGATCCTTTTAAACAAAACAATTCCATTTGTTTTTGTAACTAGACTTATTATGTCAGCTGTTCTAATGAAGTCTAGGCAATTGAATATTCTATTTGTATATTATCCCATGCACAGTAAAGGTGTTTTCCCATGCCAAAGCAGCTGATGGATTAGTTTTCAAATAGCACTACATAGTATGGATGGATATAAACCTCTCCGTCCACAGGTGAGTACTATGTGTCACGTGCCACAGTCACTCAGAGGTCTTCGAGACCAGTTTTGCGAGCTTGGCTTTGGGGATTGGTGCTTCAGTCTAGGGTAGTGTTTTCCAGTGGTGGCTTTTTCTTGCCTCCTTTTCCAGGATAAGTGTGAGGAGGGGGAAGGCGTGTGTTTACCCCAGCAGCTTGGAGTCCGTCTGATGTTTCGGTACTAAATATTACAGACTGACCAACCTGAGCTGCTGCATCCACTGAGCCCCATTTGAGCCGTGTTTCCCTCCTCCAGGCGATCACTCGGGGTTTATGCAAGAGAAAAGCTACCATTAACTTATAGATGCAGAGCATGAGGTTTGGCTGTACAGCGAGCGTGTAACCTGGTATAATCTTAACATGAAATGACCGTAGTGGGGGGGGGCTTTTTGTGGGGATTGTGGGGTGGGAGTGGGCTATGTGTTGGCATGCTGTGACAGGTTTTAATCCTTGGAATGATTTTTTTTTTTCCTTTATCACGTTTTGTGTAACATCTTATCTGTCTTGTAGTTTGAGATGAACACTGCCCTAGAAAACGGTATCTTTATGTACTGAATAATCATCTCTTGCGTAGAAGTAGTTTAGCGATGTGTATAGCATCTTTATGTATGAGTAAATTGTTGCTTTTGGGTAGGGGGCTTGCGGCAATGATGGTACCCCCACCGCCTGAAGGTCAGAGTAGTCCAAATTAAATGTTGTGAAGTGGAGCTTATCCCAGCTTTGTACATCTGAGGTGAAATGAACTAGAATTAGTGGGATTAAGTTGAAGAAAGGGATGCTGAAGGAACCTTTTTTTAATGGTTCTTTTCTTGTTTTTTAAAAGTTTCTTCTTTTCATTTGGTTGGGTATGCAAGTGCATTGGTGGAGGCCGGTGGGGCCATCGAAAGCTATACAATTCACCTGTAATGCTCGTAGTGATGGCTTTTTTGCTTCATATGAATAATTGTAGAATACATGTAGTATATGTGCAGTTAATAAGTGTAAGATTATTAGTTTAATTGAAAAAAAATGTCTAGTCGTGGTGTTTGACAGGCCTTGCTCTAAATTTGTAGTGATGCTTTTATTTCGTCTGTACAGTTGTACATTTGTAAACGTTTATGCTGTAAATGGGATGTCTTTTACACTTTGGGGAGAAAAAGGCAAAAATGTGCATTTTGATGTGTGTATATTCATCACTCCTTTCCCCTTGAATATAATGTATACAGTTTTATTTGATCAAGTGTTATTTTAAAGAAAAAAAAAACTTTATGGCTTCACAATCTGGCATGGTTTTTTTTTTTTGTTTTTAATCCGCTATGGGAAAGGCCAGCCTCTATTTGTACTGGAGCTGTAACATCCACTGTTGATAGTCTTTCTGATGTGTGACAGTTTAAAAAGAAGAAGAAAAAAAACACACTCTGTACTAAAACTGAGGCTGCATTTAGTCCTCTCTGCTACCATGGAATCTTCACAGGATATGACAAGAATTATTTTTGTACAGAAGAGTGCTGTATTTTGGAACAGCTACTACCTTGTAAGCAAAAGCAATGTAAAATATTGTCAATTATATAAATATGAACATATGAGTTTTGTCACACTGTCAAAGTCATGTACATTTTCAGGTGGCCTTATGTACATTTCCAGATGTTAGATGAAGAAAACAAACTCATTTTTGGAAGCAGAATTGTGACTATGTATGATTAAACTGTTCTTCTAACATTTGACCAGTATGGTTGTGGTTTTTCTCATGTCTCTCGCTTTGCAAAGCTGTTTTTATCGAATTAGATTATTAGGATTTTAATAATGCTGTTGAAAATCTGTGTCATGTTTGAATTTGAGTAAAGCTTCATTGCCCAGTGGAGTAAACCCTATTAACAAAGTACACAATTACGACAATCACTACAAAACCAATTTCACAAAAGTGCATGTACTCAAGTACTGTATTTAAGTGCAATTTTGAGGTACTTCACTCAAATATTTGCTACTTTATAACAGTACTGAACTACATTTCAGAGGCAAACATTGTATTATTTACTCCACGTTTATCTGATGACTGGTTACTGCTACAATTAAGGTTTTTACACACAAACCAAAGTGTATGATTTCTTGTATAAAATGGAGCATTGTTATAAATTCAACAACCAGAAGTATATTTACACCCTCTTCAAAAGTTTTATTATTGTAAAACAATAAATCAGATTTAAAGTGACTTTCTTGAAATTTGAAGCCCCTAATGTCAAAATGAAAACCTATTACAAATACCCTTAATAGATCACATCTAATAAAGCAGCTGACTGGTTTCAGAAGTCATTTAATTAAATGGAGATCAGCTGTGAGAAGTCAAGCAGTTTCATTTGATTGTAGTACAAATAAATGCACATGTGTCAAAAATTCCATACGATTACACCACAAAATTTCAAAGTTAATTATTACTCTGTGTAGTATTTTTTACTTCACTGCAGGACAGCTACTAAAATAAAGATTTTATATGCAAAACAAATCTTAAAAATGTGATGCATTGTTGTAGATTAAATTACACTGAGGTTATTGGCTCTGCCTGCACCTGCCACAACATTAAAATACTGCTGAAATACACACTAATGCATCAATCACAGTAGCCCACTTGAAAACATAATACTCTAAGAGGAGCCATTGTGTATAACAAATTACATTTAATATGAGGCTTTGAAATGTGGATTACTCAATGTAAATGTGTCATGTAATGTTTATTGTGGACCTTCTGTAAATAGATATACAATTTTAAAAGCCAAAACTATTAAGAGAGAAACTGTATTTTAATCTTTTAATTTCTTGCACCTCAGTTTAGTTTTTTTATTTTATTTCAGGAGATTTAATGAGCCATTAGAACATTTAGTGTGGATTTTGTTTGTGTGTGTGTGTGTGTGTGTGTGTGTGTGTGTGTGAGACCGGTGGGCGGAGCCTGTGCGGAGACTCGAGGCTGAATGAAGACACCTGCGGAGGTCCAGTGAGGAGGAAGAGGACAGATTCAGACTGTGGACCAGCTGTAAACATGAGGGTGTCTTTAACAGCCTCTTTGTTTTTAACTCTAGCATTAATCCATCCAGGTGATCTGTCGGTAAGTGATCTTCAGTCTGTCAGACACTCGTGTTTAAATCAGTCTGTACTCACCTGGCTCACTTCCTGATTCCTGAACAGCCTACTGTACAAAACAAGGTGTGTTTACTTCTGCGACTTTATTGTTTATTTGGCCTTTTGTTTTCTTTCGTATTTGAAATCTTGATTGGTTTTAGTTAAATTACATACAAGTAATTTATAGTAGTTTAGTTTGTACGTGTGTATTTTACTTATTTTATGTCAATAATGTCCAGCTGCTCTCACAGTTTATTTCCTGTCCTCCAGTTTCAGACTAAATATTTTATCTAGAGAATTGAAGATATTAATAATGAAAGTCAGTATGTTTCAGCAGCACTTCCCATTTTGTGGATTTTACACCTCTTACTGAAAAAACCTAAGGGATTTTTGGGTTTTAGTAGAAATTACTTATGTTAGAGCAGAAAAAAAGTTGCATGTCTGTTTTATTATATATAATAGATATTTAATAGTTTTATTACAGCCCTACTGGCAGTGATGGAAGTCTTCAAAGTAGAAGAATCAAAATATTAGATACAAGCCATTACAAATACAAGTTCTGCATCACAAATTTTAATTAAGAAGTACATCAATAAAACTATCACCGGTTGAATTTACTTGAAGAATCAAAAGTGCTTGTTGTGCAGAACTGACTTGTTCACACCCATATTTCTGTGTATATTATTGTATTGTTTTATTATTACTGATGCATTAATGTCTAAGCAAGTACTGTACAGAAGTACTACCAGGAAAATGTACTTAAAGTATCCAACCTAATAATTATGCATGTAAGTCACCCTCATGCCGTGCAGTGTATTATATTATTGAATGGTTCACACTGATGCATTAATTCATTGTAAGCATTTTAATATTGTTGCTCATTGAGGTGGAACTACTTTAAGTACCATTAAATCCTGTTGGAAGGTTAATTCACAGCATGTTTGAAAGTATTAATCCTCAAAGGAACTACAGCTGCCAAATAACCCTAAATATCAAATAAATGTAGTGGAGTACAAGTACAAGTACTTCAGTCTTGCGGTCAAGTCCAGGACTTAGATACCTCTGTATTTTGACCTGCTGCAGGTTTGTGTACATCTCTCATCTGCTCAGTCCTCCTTTGCCACCATAGCAAAATGATTTCAACTCTAAATCATCCATCCATCCATCCATGGCTGCAGCTAACAATTATATTACTGCTGATGTTGATTAATCTGTTAGTTATTGTTATCAGCATTTGTATTATTTATCATTTCATCTAACAAATAGAAATCAAAATAGAAATCACAATTTCCAGGAGTCCAAGGTGATTTCATGTCTTCAAATTGCTTATTTTGTCTGACCAACAATGCATAAACCACATATGTTGGTCTTCTTATCTTATAATGATATGAAACTGAGAAAAGCAGCAAATCGTCACATTGCAAAAGCTGGAATCAGAGAGTCGTTGGTGTTTCCATTCACAAATGACTCAAAATTGTCGATGATTCATTTTTCTGTCATTTCACTTATCGACTCATATTCATCCTCTGCCCCCATATCCAGGTCTTACTAAAGTCAGCATGCAATAGAGAAGAGTCACATCACAGAGCCGACACACAGACACATTCACACCTCTGAGCACTTTACATTCATGTCTGTAGAAACTAGGTTATAGTTGCAAATAAGCCTCATGTTCTGTTGTGCAAAAGTAACTGTTCAACATTTGATCCTTTAGTCCATAAGGATCAATTTAGTTCAACACAAATTTAATGCATCCCTTTAAGAACGAGTAAAGCCATTATTTGAGTGTACAACTATAGCTGTATGCATGTATGTATGGATGCAACACAGTAACCAATCCAGGAATTGCCTCAGGAAGATTTTACCTTCTGGCAGGGATTTTTACAGTATGACTGTTCAGATCGTTCCTCCCTTTGAGTCATCAGCGTTGTTCTGTTTTCCAAAACAGTTTTGTTTTTCATTCCTCCACATCTCTCCACCCAATCATAGGAGTATCGCATTTGAAAGCTGCCTGTAAAACACACATGTTTGTCACCTTTAAATATTTATCCAGTGTATTTTTCAATGTAAATGCCTCATGTCAAGAAAATACGTTTAACTGCAAATGCAAATTGAAAAAAAGATATGGATTGTTTACTTAAAGAGGAATTTCTTAAAGAGCTTTTCAACTTCATGTTGAGCTGCTCCAGTTATGTTCAAAAACTGAAACTGTAAAAACAAAACACTGAGAATATTGAGTCCAAACTGCTAAGAAAACATTTTCTGCTCCTTTAGATTTATTGCTTTGTCAAAAGGGTGGAGTGATATTGCCATTTAATTCAAGCTGTATTCTCTACTCATTACACTTTATTGGTGATAACAATGATAACCACTTGCATCATAATGAATTTATCAGTCACAGTGCACCTTTGAGATTGTTACTCCTGTGGGACTTTGTATCCGAGACATGACTCATTACTTTATTGCTTTCCGAGGAAAGTACCTTTGCAGGATTCCTTCACCTCTTGTCTGTTTTCAAATGCCTAATAATAAGACAGGAAACAGTATTGTAATGTTTTTCCACAATTCAGCAGTGGTCTGCATCTTTGAATTCCTCTTTCCTTTTTGTTCATGTAATTAGTTTTCTGTCCTTCCTGGGGACTTGGAGGGATCAGGATATGACCTGGACAGTTCTGGTTCTGGTTCAGGGGATTGGTCAGAAGAAGGTAATGCTAAGTACCCAGAACAATGACTATTAAATGGTTACAATCCACTTTACATTAGATCCATTGTTCGTGTCATACAATATGTTTCATGCTCTCTGTTTGCAATTGCACCAGTTGAAATAAAAAGCATCAAGGATCGCTCCAACAGCCAAGATGTCATAATACTGGTCACAAACCAAGGAGGTGTAACTGAGAATACTTTACATGTACGGCCCATAACTTACAAGTCTCACTATTTCTTTACCATATATTGTGGATGGCAGAGCAGGAAATAAAGTTATGCAACTGTTCCTTCTTCTGTCTTCAGGATTCTTCAGTCCTGCCCTTTGACAAGACATACTGGTCTGCAGAAGACAGCGGATCAGGATTTGTTATTGTGGCAAACAGCAAGAGTTTCTTGGAGAGAAAAGAAATCTTTGCCAGTAATTTGCATTATGGTACACTGAATTTGAGAGCTTGGTACGCTGTGAATTTTTCTTCTAACTCAGTCATTTGTATTTGTGATTACAGGTGTTATTGGAGGAGGAGTAACAGGAGCAATGTTTGCAGCTGCACTGGCGGCAATATTGATCTACAAATGGCAGAAGAAAGATGATGGAGGATACATGCCGGGCCAGCAGAGGGATGCAGAGGAAAATGATCACAAATCTAGCAGAGAAGAAGTTGTTGTTTAACTGTCCACACTTTTTCATTGATAATTTATTTATATATGTTATAAGAAATTAAGAATTGCCTTTATTGAACAACTATTCCTTTACTGACACGTTAGGCCTATGCCTAACTCAACCTCTTCTCAGGAAAGAAGAGTTTACAAAAAATGCTTTTTGACATGTTAAAGTGGGAAAAGCACAGATGTAGATAATAAATGAATGATGGTTGACTTCTCTTTAGCTGCTTATGTTTCAGGACCCTGATATTATGCATAATGGCTCTATGTCTCACTGTCATGTTTCACTGGGAAACCTGAATATAACAGAGCCATTGAGGACAGAGGGTCGCTATAAAGATTGTGAGGAAAATTGTGATTCTGAGCTTTATAAATAAAGTTAACTTGACTTTACTTGATGTTATAAGTAACATCTATGCTTTTCCTACTATCACTAGTCAAAATATCTCCTTTGAACAGGCCTATTAAATAATCCATATGATGTGTAGATATACATGAAAAATCTAATGGAAACTCATTTGAAGTTGTATATTAAATGTAAATGAATGATGATCAGCTGCTAAAATTTAATACATTCATATCTAGATGTGTGCCATGAAGTGATATTTACTATTTTTGTATTCCATAATTGTTAATAAATAAGCTTTATAACCATTTTAATCCTCAGTGTATTATTTTGTTTTATAGAGAGAGTTCGCACCCAGCATACACAGTCTGTTTATATGTACATATGATAATGAGAGAATATTATGAACACAGGGTATTGCACAGTCTGTGTCACACTCTAATATATTGTATTGTGCAGTGTGATGATTTAATATAGGTGTTTTTTGGGGAATTGCTTTGACATCTTATATTCATCATAACTGAACTACTGATGAGACTGGTAATAGTTTATCATCAGAGCTGCAGTAACTCAGCTGGGGGCCACAGGGCAATAATGAGCTGTGGGCCCCCCTTGTTTCTCCCCCTCTTTGTGCATTGTGTATGTATGTATTTGTAATTAGCAATTACTTTGAGGTAACATGATTGAGTGCAATGTTATCTGGTAAAATGCACCATATAAAGGGAAATAATAAAAACCTTAAACCCTTAAGATTGGATCTTTAATTGCCTTATATTCTGCTTTACGTTGCAGTAATGGTGTTAAAGTATTGATAAGTTTTAACATTTGTTATAAAATAAGTTTTAAAATTTGCTAATAATTACATTTTTAAGTTGCTCCAACATGACCTGAAGCCTGTTTGTTGCGCTTCTAATTCCTTCACGGCCATTGGTTCAAACTCCTGTCAGTCAAGCCCTCTGGTCCCCGCCTCTTCCGCTCCTGTCAGAGCGTTTGTTTTCATACGCCGTGTCGCGCAGGTCGTCGGGGAAGCGGTGGGCGTGTTTCGAGAGAAGATTTTGCTGAGAAGATTTTTGTGCTGCAGCCCTCCCGATGTTTCTTCCTACGCTTGTCGAGGACATGCATCATTTTAAGCCGAGTCGGGACAGACTGTACACCACCAGGTGCTGTGGATGCTGCCACGTCCGGACGGGGACCATCATCCTGGGGACGTGGTACATGGTGCGTAAAATGGTTGATGGCTGCTAGCAGGCTAATGCTAGCTAGCGCTGCCTGTCATATGGGATAAGTTCGCTTAAGTAGCAAGTTATATAATGAATGTCAACCAGCGTTAAAGGCTTCAGATGTTGTCGATGTTATAGCTGCTGTCGGCTGCTTCAGTGTTAGCTAGTTGTTATTTTTGACTTTCACAAACATGCCCAGTTAATGTCATCTGAACGTTAGCATTAGCCCTAGCTTGCTATCGCTTCAGGCTTGACTAGCTAACTGTCGCCCAACCTTGAAAGTGCTTTTAGAAAACCGACTCAGTACAACAGGTAGCAGGTGTCTGCAAGTTAGCAGCACCTGTGTTTTTATCTGAAGGTTTAAAATAGGTCACATTTTTTTGCAATAACCTTATGTTTGTCGCACGTTAGCACCAGCTGACTTTCGCTGCTCTGCCAACGTGACGGATGTCAAATCATAACAAGCTTCACCCTGAAGTATCTACATTAACATAGCTCCTTTAAAAAGAGACCCAGGTTTAAAACTTATTTTCTGTTGTATAAGGTCATAGATGATAATTGTAGTTGATGTTAATACTAATGTTAGCTTGCCCTCTACTCAGGACTCTCATTGAACTCACAGCTGATTTAATCCGCTTTCATTTCACCACATCACATAACAGATGTTCCTGTTTTTGGTTGCGTTTCTTAATACTTTTTGCCAGCTGGGCAACATTTGACCAATAACACACGTTAGCTATGTTCCTCTATTTCCACCACATCATCGTTTTCACAGTGATTACAACACTTTCAAAACTGTTGATAAAACAGCCATTAATCTGATACAACAACCAGACTTGAAGGAACTTAAACATTTTGAGAGGCTGCTGATTTGGTGCCAGCAATTATAGCAGGTGAATAATCTATGATCGAGCTCTGGTTTGTTGCTAAAATGATATAAAGAGAACATGTACTCCTTCAAATGATAATTGGAAAAGTGCCAATGTAAATGCAACCAAGGGACTTTCCTCAGTGTTAAGTGTTGTTTGGGGAAATCACTTTTCCCCTTGTCATTCTTGGGAATATTTATTCTATTAATTTGCGTTTCTGCTCAAGTTTAGGTTAAGGCCTTATTGAGAAATTGTTGAGATGGTTGCAAAGAAAACAAAAGCAAAATGTTGGGAAGGAATCGAAGGACTAACATAACCTTAAATTAATACATGTTAGTTTTTCTTGATTGAGGTCTGAGGACAGAATCATTGTAAATAAAGTGATGAACAGTGTACTGGATTCTTTGACTCCCAGTCAAGAGTTTATGATCCTACACACCCACCACTGAAACTTTATGGTGTGCAAGATTATTTTTGAAATTGTGACCTGGAAAGATAATGTTTTAATTGCGGAGCCTGATGGTCAGGCAGGTGAGCTGCTTCCCCATAAGCCAAGTACTGGTTTAGGGTTGTACAGGTGATATCTTTCTAACTAGTTGTACCAGATGGATTTAGATTATTATTATGTACTGTTCATCTGAATTATCATCTCCCCCCCAAAATTATTTTTTTTATCTTCTCTTGTTCTCCCAACGGTCTCTTCCTTGAAGTTATCAGAACACAAAAATAGTTAAACACAATTGGCCTGCCCACTACACAGGACTGTGCACTGAAATCTGTTCTACAGATATTCTTTGTAGAAGCATCAGTTTTGTGCTCTTGTGAGTTGATCTCGTTGGTGTAAAACCTGACAATAACATTTTGTGTTACTGAGTCTTCATCCAGTTCCACCTGTCAAAAGCTAGTTTCTGGTTGAAAGAGTAGTTCCACTGATTATAGTAGATCACAACAAATTACATACATTTTACAACATTGCCTATGGCCACTATTTTTCACTGCGTAGAATAAGTTTCATGTCTATTCTTTCCAGATAACCATCAGTTTCAGTTCATGCCAGCATGTGTGACTCCTTTTCATGGTATTCACAGTTCACAGAATTTCATTTTTCAACGACACACTGTATCTTGTGAATAAAATCTCTCAGAGGCTGAATATTAATGTTCGAAAAATGGAGCGTCCTCGAGCTTTTGAATGGTTCCTCCTCATGACTGCATTCCCACATGATGATAAAGTAACGTTGCCAAAAAAGGGTCAAAAGCAATCTTGCATCATCCGTCTCATTCATGTTTTGGCAAGTTAACTTTCCAACAGCACTGACACTAACGGAAACCAATTGCTGTCTGTTTTAAGGGAAGAATTAAGTCTAAAACATAGTTTAAACTGTAAATGTAAAATGATGTTAAATCTGGGGTAGGCACTAATTTCATTGCGCAAAAATTCCACAATAACCTGTCAGCATAATTCAAGTGCTCTGAGAGAAACTCCTTCTGCTGCTGTTTAAACTTGTGGGTTTGGTGGTAGGGGCTTAGCAGAGTGATGCAAGGCGGCAGAGAGAGAGGTGGAAGGTTTTGCATGATTTGCCTACTGCAGCTTTAATTATGTAAAGGTGGCACAGTTTGTAGATAATGTGCTAAGACATGAAAAATTACAGCTTGAGTCATTTTTAAAACCTTTCTTTTCTTCCTTCCTCTCCTCAGGTAGTCAACCTGTTGATGGGCATCCTGCTGACTGTAGCTGTGACCCACCCAGAGAATGTGCCCACTATTGACTTGCAGTATGAGGTCATCGACCATTACTTTGCCTCCGACAGGATGTCTGGTAAGCAGTGACATCTACAGAAGAATCAAACACGTTGTGTAATGGTGGGTCTTTTTAATTCCACTGTGTCCAGGTGATAATGGTTTTATGCTGTTATGCTGAGGTTGAACATGTGATTCATCTTCCACAGGGAGCACAACTCCCCGCTGAGTGTGAGACAAAAACAATATGTAAGGACAACAGGACACTGCTGTGCTGTGTACATGTTGTCTGAAAAACATTGTCATTGGTGTTGTTCCTTTGTTTATCCTCAAGGATTTATGTTGGTCCTAGCTGTTTGTATCTATGTGTGCCAGGGCAGGGCTGGCAGGACCATCACAGGGCCTTTTCTTTCTAGCTGGCGGTTGTTTTGTTGGTTGGCTTGGTGAAAGCCTCTTCATTTTTCTCAAACAGTGACTCAGCGGGAGAAGAGGGGAAATAACCATGGTGGGTTGACCTTCCCACAGCAGGCTCATGCCAGCACACAGGAGGATGGTGGAGATTGTCCACAGCCCACAGAGGCAGTGTTGGCATATTAGTGCAGCTTCACGAGGCCGCACTCATTGTATTCCACATTTTACTTAGTGCTGGGAGATATAGCTGAGAAATTTATCATGATGAAATGATTAATTTCAGGCGATACTGATAATTATTCATGATTTTGTGGTAGTGTACACAGTAAGTGAAACTATTGCCACATTTGGCTTAAGAAAACAGACATTTTCTCTCATTTATTGGACCAAACATGGCTGGATTGAGAAAATGATTAGCAGATTATTTGAGAAGAAAAAGTAAAGGGGATTGTATGAAGACTGTCTTTTAGCACTGCTCACTTTTTTGGACCTTTTAATATAAATTGTATTTCTTGGACAAATCCCACCCTGCTGAGTCATAAGCCTGGAACTAAATACAGTAAAACAACACACTGACAAAAATCCAAACTGTTTAGGCCTGACAAAGATCCACAAGTTTAATGTTTTACACACGTTAAAAGTCAGCTTTAGGTTATTTTTGTTTTCAATAACCTAAAGCTGAGCTCCAGACACTCCTCTGACAGTTCCATGCAGTGATGTACAGGTTGTTCTACTTGAGCTACTGAATAACAAAGACATGTGTCTGGACCGCATCGCTGCAGTCGCTCTCACAAGCTTCATCTCTCCAGTGCAACAGGAAGAACAGTTTGAGGAAGCAAGAGTCTGAGTGATGGAGAGAAAAGAGGATATGAAAGGCAGGCCTTTTAATTATCTCAGACAGAGTTTCATTGTGTCTTTACCGACACCGCGCAGCCGAGAGGGAGAGGCTTAATGCTCCCCAGAGCTGGCCTTTTAAAACTGAGTTAGCTGGAAAGAGAGAAGCCCTGGAGACATTTCACTTACACTGTATGCAAAGCACTGCTGCTTCAAAGAGAGCAGGCAAATATACATTCATCCACACTCACTGATGTGTACAGTAAGGCTAAAGCTGAACTAAAATTATAATAAATCTTACTGCATTAGGTTGATTTATTTATTCTTACTTTCTCCTCATGCAGAGAACGCCTGTGTTGGATTTGCCATCTCTCTGCTGATGCTCACTATCAGTGCCATGATGGTGTATGGAGCCATTACTGTAAGTGTGCACAGAGGATATGGAGCCTTCTTTTAATTCTCTTTTGACAGCGTACACTTTATTTAAAGAGCTGTCATGGTTTCTTATGCAAATATGTAATCCCAGAATGTTCATGCGTCACTTTCAAGTTGTTTAATAATAGCACCAGAGTTAAGTGGTAAGCAAGATGTAACAGGAAATACCAAAGCACCTTCCTCATTTTTTTTTCACTACGGTACATCTTTGCTGAATACTCAGTAGTTTGTGTTTGTTGATCAAACCTGAAGCAGTAGGAGTGTGACACACAATGTTTTGTTTTCACCACTTGTCATCTTAACCTCACAGGCCTGCCTGATGGCATCAAGACTGACAGGTTTGATAGCCTTTTGACGTGGCCCTGCATTAAGCTGCTAGTCGGTCTGACTGCACAGTTGAAGTGTGACACACATCTGTGGGCTGAGTACACAGTCTGTGCAAGAGTCAGGCTTTAGCTGTGCAAGTACATGCTCTCAGACAACTGTAGTAGATACCCTTTGTCAAATACAGTGTAGCGGTGCAGAGCCGCTGTTAGCTCTGTAGTGTCCCGATGAAATACATGTTTGAACCATAATAAACCAAATGTAATCAGTATTTTGTGGGAATGGACAGTGATGTAGATCTTTATTAAGCCTGGAGTATAATGTGCTTTTGGTAGAAAAAACACCCAGAATGCCTGTGACCCAGTAAAAGGACCACTTTGCTAATTTTTAACCATCTCTATGCATGTGTTACATTAAGATATGCTAGTGTACACAGTGACAATGTCAGCACTTCCTCTCTCTGTAGGCAGGCTCTTTTTTATTTACCTCAAACCACATCTGATGATGCAGTCACATCCTGAGCAGGAGGAAAAACGTTTTCAGTCTCTAATTAGACATTCAAACCAGGAAAACCAAGGTTAGAATTTAAAACTTGGAAGGCTAATGTTAGATTGTAAAATGATGAAAAGTATTGTGTTTCTGTTTGCTGCTCAGGCTGCGAAAGCATCCTCATCTGTGGAGTTTGTAGAGATCAACAGAACCTACCTATTGGATGCCGATATATGAAGTTAATTTAAGACAAGTGTGTGTAGATGAAGTTGAAATAGGCAACCTGGTCCTTGTCCACTGTGGTCTCAAATAAGATCTGCCAAGTTCATGAGTTCGTTCATTACATGACTTTATCTCCACCTGTTTTCCTCAGCATCGTGACGGCTGGCTCATCCCATTTTTCTGCTACCAGCTCTTTGACTTTGCTCTGAGCTGCCTGGTGGCCATCAGTTCTCTCACCTACCTGCCCAGGATCAAGGACTACCTGGACCAGCTGGTCAGTGCCAACAGTCCCAGCAGTCCACAGTCAGATCCTGTTGACATTATGAATTGATCACTCTACAGCTCCCATCTTTATTTTTTGCCCCAGAGGATCCTGACAATGCAAATATTATAATTACACCTCAATGTTTTTATTTTTACCAAAAACACCAAGGTTTATGTAACGTTTTTGTGATCACAGTGGTTTCGTTTTTTTTCTATCAGTCACGTGGTAGTGTTGATGGTGATGTGGGCTGAATACATATAAAAAGGTCTTATTGATTATCTGTCTCTGAGTTGTCTGTTCTTTCCTTCCTCAGCCGGATTTCCCGTACAAGGACAACCTCCTCTCTCTGGACTCCAGCTGCCTGCTGCTCTTTGTGCTGGTCTTCTTTGCCTTCCTCATCATCCTCAAGGTGATATTATTGGTTTATTCACAGTTAACCCTGGTTTATTCAGTATGTTGGTTTATTTAATTCCTGTTCCTCTAAAGCAAAACTAAGACAAAAATAAATCTAATGTGGTGAGATAAAATTTATATTAATTAACTGTCTGTGGATTCAGTAACGGGGTCAGCGTCCGAGACATAGTTAGCCAAGCTAGGGCACAGCTAGCTTAGCTCTGTCAATCAAACATTTACACAAAACTGGATTTTTCCTATTTGAATTTCTTGTGCTGTATTTAAAGAGATAAATAGACTTTGTGGTCAAAGTGTACTGAGTGATACGCCACAGAGCTGCATTAAACCATAAAATCCCAAATACAATCTTCTCTTTCCAGGCTTACTTGATCAACTGTGTGTGGAACTGCTACAAGTACATCAACAACAGGAACATGCCAGAGATTGCTGTCTACCCTGCCTTTGAGACCCCTCCGCAGGTACGTATGCAACCTGCTGCCACTGTGTATCAGATGCGGTAATGTGTAATGCTGAAGTTAAGCCAACAGGTGGCATTACATCCACACGTTGACAGTCTGAAAAGCCAAAAGAAAGCCATCATTGTATGAGTGTACCATGTTAGGGGAAAACAAGCCATTTACTATAAAGAATTTAAGAATACAATTTAAGGCTCATCATTTCCAGTTTTAACAGATATTCAACGGAAAATGTCCTTTAAACCTTAAAAACCTTTCTCACACGTCAAAAAGTTTTCCTGATGCAAGAGCTCACACTTTATTGATGTTAACACTAAACTGAGTCCTCTCATGGTCAAAGTAACATTTCAGTTATCATTTAATCAGCCAGTTATTTTGGCAATTAATCAGTTAATTGTTGTGCATAAAATGTCGGAAAAGTTCATTATAAATTTTAGTCCAAAGCCAAAATATATTCAGTTTATTTTTGATTGTGTGCATCTCGATTCCTTAAGTCATGAAATGCCTGCTTTTCTATACAGTGACTCTTAATGTTTTTTCTCTTTCTCCTCTAGTACATCCTGCCCACTTACGAGATGGCAATGAAGATGCCAGAGAAGGAGCCACCTCCCCCTTACATGCCCGCTTAAGCACCAGCCCTGTTGCCAAAACACATACACATGCACACACATATGCATTCCTACCTTCCCTCACTAGTCCTTCCTGAACACCATTACACCTTCATCCCCTCCCCCCTCCCCCCTTTGACCCACTGTGTATGTGTAAGGCCACTGAAATTGTTTCGTTCAACCCTTCCCTCTGTATTTCTATAGAGCATCCTGGAGGTGTGAGAGGAGAAAGGTGGGAAAGACTGAAATCTGAATGAATGAGATGTTTGAAGAGCGACAGAAGCTACCAGCCCCCCTCTGGTCTTTTTTATGTCTTAGAAAAGGGATACATGTGAAAATTGCTTGAAATGCTATCATCAATCCAGCACCATCCTATCTATAGATTGATATATGAAGTGTAAAAAAAAAAAGCTATTATGACAATCCACTTATTATAGCTCTTATTGTTGAATTGTGTTACTCCCCCACTCCCTCTAATTATTGAGATCTAGACTATTCCAGCTCAGTCTTGAATGGAGTCTGTAGCACCTTTTTGGTCAGTTATTTATTTAGCTTTGCTGTGGTTCAGTTCAGCACAACCCCTGACATGTTCATCACTCTGCTGCCCCGATGTGTTAGCAAAGCTAGTGAATAGTTTTCCAGCTGAGAGAAACAGCAGAGGGCACTGACGATGGATCATTTTCTCTGCTTCTTTCTCACCGGACATCTGGAGCAAACAGCTAGTCTTGTGAACATTAGTAGTTGCATGCTTATCAACACCCTCCCATTACTTTACTGGTAATATGATTTTATCCTAGTGGAAAAACATTTGACTTCAATAAACGTTTAAGAACATTTATGACTCTTTTGTTCCTGTCAACTCTGCCGACGTTAATTCAAAAGTGACTTTGGAAACACAATCTCAACTCAAGCTCAAACTGCCTCTTCTGGCTGTTCTCGAGCTTTCAATTATCACATGGTATTCATCAGGTTAGCAGTTGTCATGGATGTGAAAAAACAAATGTTTGTTCTTGACAGTTTAAGGACTTTTCACCTGCTGAAACATAGGTGTTACATAAATGGAGCTTGAGGTGAAATTGTTTTATCAACAGTATATTTTGAAACTCAATATCATTCACAATTGAGAACAAAAACTAAAACAATACAGTCAAGATGAGTTTGAGCTTTAAATTCAGGTTTTTCAATACATGTGTGAAATCATGGTTTAAACAGTCTCTCTGGAAAAATGCCTGACACTAGAAGAAGCTCTTCAGATGCAGGGGCTGAGGCTAAATCCTCAGTGTTTCTATTGATCTATTTATTCCTTTGTTTATGTATGTATGGAGTCAGTTTACATTCTGCTATAATAATGTTCACCAGTCTGATATTTTTAAAAATCTTATTTCAATATGTTTAGACTCAATATTTAAAAGTTTGGCCACTTTAAACCAACAAAATAATAAATAAATACAATCTTCAAAATTTATCCATCAGATATTATTGCTGACAGTGTGGGAAAGGCTTTAAAACATCATCTCGACCTTCATGGTGGGAAAACAGAACCTTTTAAATTATTATTGAAAATTAATTTTGCGACATCTTTGTTTTCCAGTCAAACGAGTGGAAAATGGTGCGTTTGCGGACTCTTGACCTCTCTCTGTAAAACCCAGCCTCTCAGTCCAGGACGATCTTTTTCTATACTGTCCTCCATACTGTCTCAGTCCTGGAGGTCCTGTCCCGGCTCTGGATTGGACAGCAGGTTTGACGTGCTGGACTCAGAGGCCCCTCATATGTGGAGGCGGTCAGACCTGAGCCGGACCCTCAGAGACCAGGAGGACTGTGTGCATGTGAGCCATGATGAGGTCTCTGGTCTGGAGTCTGCTGTCCTGCGCTTCTCTGCTGATGTCTCATGTCCACGCCACGTACCTGCTGGGTGCGGGAGACCCTCAGCTGGGACCCGCACAGAGCCACGCACAGACCCGACTCAACGGCCGACCCCCGCACAGGACCCTGAACCCAGCAAGTAGGTGTCACTCCAACACAGCAGGGTACTGTTTGTGAGAGGTACTGTACTTTATACTAGTGGTGGAAGAAGAAGAATATACATGCGGAAAGTAACTGATTACATTTACTCAAGTACTATAAGTTTTGAAGTATTTGTACTTTATACTTCTACATCACTACATGTCAGTGAGAAATATTGTGCTTTTTACTGCACTAGTTTTATCTGAGAGCTGTGGTTGCTCAAATTACATCTCTTTTAAATTTTGCATTAGAAATAACATATTAAATCAGGAAACAGGACATTTTAAATATAAAAAAGTAAAAAATGAAAGTTAAAAAGTTGAAAACAAGTTACATCTAGGATAATATATACAACTTGAGAATGATGAAAATAATAATGAAAAATAATTATGCAACTTTGTTGATAATATGATAAGCTTATTAAACCAATGCATTCCTAAAAATTCACTAGAGTATCTACTTGAGCTTTCTTGTTACTTTCTATGTGACAAGATAAGAAGATTTTTCAAAGTAACTAGTAACTGTCATCAATGTAATGGAGTAAAAAGTTCAGTATTCCCCATTCAAATGAAGAGAAGTAGAAGTATAAATGCACAAAATTGATTTGCTAAAGTACTTTCACACTAGTACTTAATCCTAGTACTTGAGCAAATGTGCTTAAATGACATTCTACCACATTTGACTTTCTGAATCTCTTGTCACCGGCAATAGTGCAAATTATTTTCTAATGTGAGTCATAAATTCTTGCAGATTACAGACATTTGTGTAATTTGAAAATAAAATGTTAAAGGCTAGAAATGTAATGTGACCGATAGTATAACATGATTGGACACCTTTCTCAAACACAATGTGCATGAAGTCTAAAATTCTTGACCGGGTGTTTCACAAGCACCGTACAGGATCATCTCAGCTTGTTGCAAACAACCCGGGCGGCTGAACTTACACTCATGCTTCAACTAATAATTTGTCTGTGCTCCCAAGAAAAGCAAAAGTTGTTGTATGTTTCACCACAACTTATGTTACAATGTCAACTTACACAACTTTCCTGTTTACCTGCTTCCAACCTACTAATGTTCTCTATCACTTTTCCTTTCTGGTGGCCCTGTAGTTCACAGAAGTGATTACACGTATAGAGGAGGGTATCACTACCACTACCAGCCACCAAGGATCCCTCCACCGGTAGTGTATCGACCTATTCCTCTATCTCCTCCAGTGACTTACCACAGGCCCTCAGTCCCCATGCTGCCCTATCACCACAGATTCAAAGGGCCAATGCACCACATATACAAAGGTCTATCTCCACCCGTAGCTCACCATCCCCATCAAAGGCTCAAAGGCCCGTTCCCTTACAAACTGAAAGGCCCGTGCCCGACAAAGCCAGACCCAACAGTACCAACCCCACCTGTGGTACACCTCCCCACTCTTCCAACTCTACCAGAGCCGACGGTGGCGCCAACTCTGCCAGCAACCACAGCGGCACCGGTGACAACCATCGCACCGGTGTTGGTGACCACTGTGGCGCCAGTGGAGACCACCGCCCCCGTGACGCTACCGGTCAGTACCCAAAGCGGCCTCATCACCACCGTCAGTCCTGTGGAGACAGGTAGAATATTACCAGTCAGGTTTGCTTTCCAACCCAACCAATGCTCCTCAATGCTTTTCAGGTCAGATCTGTTTGTTTCACTTTGAGGGAGGGTAGAAAAAGCAGAGGTGTGAGATGAGACGATCGGCACCACTCTCACATCTGTCTGTTAAATATAAAGCTACACAAGCAGACTGTCGGTTTATCTTAGTGTTGATCTCTCATGACTATCAGGTTTTGTTGTGTTATATGTGATTATTGTAAATTAATCTGTGGTTTCTCTTCATGCGAAGCTAAGATAACCATCTGCTGGATATAGCCTCATATTTATTGTACAGATGTAAGAGTGGTATTTTCTAACTCTCAATATATCAAACTATTGAATTAAAACAGATGTCATTTTATTTACAAGAGATATGCATGAATTTTTGATGGTGATATATTTTAATGGTGGGAGACAAAAGAACTAGAATTTAATTGGAATTTTGTTTCACTCAATAATTCATCATATTTGAATTTATGAAGAAATGCGATTAAGCCCAGAAACTAAAGTCTAAGATAGAGATAAAAGGGAAGATCTGACTTCTGCAAAAATGTAGTTTAGTATATGTGTATGTGATTGGACAGGCAGGACTCCTAACACTGTCTCCAACTTTAGGTGTGATGTCACTTTTCAGGTATCAAGCATCCTTTTCATTCAGGGAAATGACATAAAAGGATACATCCTGTGATACATCTCTGATGGACTGTTGAAACACTGAAATGATAGAGTATGAATCATGACATACTATATCATTTCACCAGAACCACAGCCTTTTATTTGACCACTGCAGTGATGCACAACACCTTCCTTTTGTTATTTGTGCATCCCAGAGTGTCCTGTGTTTTGTTCTTCATTGTTAACTGTATCACTCTCACTGACTGACTGTTTCTCTGAATCATGAACTGGGTTTTTAATATGAAATGGACTTAATCCTGCCATGGTTTGGTTGATCACCAGAGACGGACTCTCAGTGCAGGAGCCGTCCCCTGGACCTGGTCTTCATCATTGACAGCTCTCGCAGTGTCCGTCCTGGCGAGTTCGAGAAGGTGAAAATATTCCTGGCTGACATGGTCGACACGTTGGATGTGGGCACAGATGCTACCAGAGTGGCTGTGGTTAACTACGCCAGCACTGTCAAGATCGAGTTCCTGCTCAAAGACCACTTCAACAAACCCGACATGAAGAAAGCCATCTCCCGCATTGAGCCTTTGGCGGCCGGCACCATGACCGGCCTCGCCATCAAGACCGCCGTGAACGAGGCCTTCACCGAGCAGTCTGGAGCCAGGCCTCGCTCCAGGAACATCTCCAAGGTGGCCATCATTGTGACGGATGGGAGACCTCAAGACCAGGTGGAGGAGGTTTCTGCCGCAGCTCGGGCCTCGGGCATCGAGATCTACGCCGTCGGGGTGGACCGTGCCGACATGCGCTCCCTGCAGCAGATGGCCAGCATCCCTCTGGACGACCACGTCTTCTATGTGGAGACCTACGGCGTTATCGAGAAGCTCACCTCCAAGTTCAGGGAGACGCTGTGTGGTAGGACACAGAGACCTGCGAGACCCTTTTCCCACCATTAACCCCGGTTCTAGTTCCTCAGTAAGGGGCACCTACAGTCTGCAGGGGGTTTGTGGCAGATTGTGAATCATTTGCTGTGTTATTGGTGAATTATAAACTCTGAAATCATGAGGAAAAATACCAGATGCTCTCAACCCCCTCATGGACTGCAGATGTCGGCACTAGAACCCGCTTGTAGTCGCCAAGTTAAACCAGTGTAAAGTCTTGGGGCCCTGCAGCCCTAAACTTTCAGCTTCTGTTTTTAAGAACAAAAAATGTATACGGTGATCATGAATAATGTCTTTATGGTGATTGTTTTGATTGCATCCCTTTATATTTGAAATGATTTAAAGATATAGCAGAACCTCACTTTTTCAAACCAATCTGGAAACGAAGGCATCCGACTAATGCAGGACTGAAATACACTTAAATTTCAATAACCTGAAGCCATTTGCTGACCTGAATATTATTATATTTTTGCTGCACAAGAACTTTAAAGATTTGGACAAATGAGGTTCTGCTGTAAACTTGTACACTTTGTCCATGTTACTGTCTGATGTTTTTCTTGTCCCTCTGGTACTTATGAAGTCATTTGTCCATGTAACTGTCATTACTGTTGCACCTCAGGGTTCTGTGATTTTACCTGTGTTGTCCAACACAGTTCGCAAATGACCTCGGCTGAGATGGTGTAAGAATGGACCGAGTTTTCCACCGCAAGTGACATGTGGTCAAGTACAAACTAACTAACTAAAAGCCTGCAAAACAAATATCACAAATTGAATCAAAATAGCTGTAGCAGTAAATATAGGTTATGAATGAAAATGAAATTCTGATAACCATCAACTGGTTTAGTGGATTTTTGCAAGAGCACTACCTTACCTGATACAAGCTTCCTACTTACTTTATTCTAGCACATGAAACTGTATCCATGCACCATCCCTTAACCCCGGCTTCTTCTAGGTCTGGACCCCTGTGCCATGGGACATGACTGCGAACACATATGCGTCAACAGCAATGCCTCCTTTTACTGCAAGTGCCGGAACGGTTATATCTTGAATGCGGACAAGAAAACATGTTCCCTGAAACGTAAGAACCAGCTGATTCCTGCAGCAAATGTGACTTTTAGTTCAAGAGCTAAAAGCATATGTGTGAAAGCTTTAAAAGCAATGCACAGCTAGCGCTTGGCCTCTAAGCAGGGCTTCACAACATCACAACCAACTGATGCATAATTCCTGATCCTATAATTCACTGTTGACTCTAGCATTTGTTGGACAATTGTAATAATATTATAGAACTGAGTCACTATTGCATTGTTGTTGCGGCAAAATTGCAGAAGTAAATTAATAGTGTAAAATATTTTGGAAAGTAACTTTAAATGTGTTTCTATCCGCTTGAGCTTTGACAGCCTGGTTGGAAAAAGTGGAGTGGGCGGTTTTCTGTGTGCTTTTTCACTCCCTACATGATCTGTTGCACTGATGTGAAATTTGCTTTCTGCCGGCGAAGAGGTGAAGGTGGAGGTGGTGGAGGATCCCTGTAAATGTGAAGCCAGACTGGCTTTCCAGAAGCAGACGCAGGCCGCCATCCAGCAGCTCACAGCCAAGCATATCCTTCCTGTTGTTTCAGATGGAAGACATTTTATTATAAACATTCTCTGCAGCACGTTTCGCCGAGCTGAAAACTGCTTATTTCTACCTGCTGGTATATAATGTGACGGTGTATATGTTTAAGAGAGCAGCATGAACATAGTTTCTCCTTCTGTTTTCATCATTTATTTGCCTGTGAATGAGCTTCCTTGACTGACCTCACTGGCCGACGTGTCTGGGAGAATAGAGCGTCTGGAGAACATGGTGGGCCGTGCATAAAGCTGGACTCAGCGGTGGGTGTTGACAGCTTTTTTTCTCTGGTGATTTGTAGTAAAAACCTCCCACCCATGGCACAGTTTGACCTTTTGCTTATTTACTTTCTGCAGAGACAGCTTGCTGGTTTGGACATGTGCTTCCTGTCATCCCACCCTCCCATCATTACTGTATGGATTTCAACCTCAGATCGAGTCAAGCTGTGTTCATAAGTTACGGACCTAAATGCAATGTTTTGGAACTGCTGTGAAAGCTACTATATTTTCTCACCTATATGAACATAGTGTGATGTGTAATAACCAAAGCAAATAAGCATTATGCTCATTGTTTCTCCTGTACTGTATTATGTATGTTTTGTGTCCTGTGTGTACAAAGTTGCATATTGTATATACTAGTTTTTATGAAAATGTCAAATTGGATTTATTTAGTACCAGATTTTAATAGAAAAATGATTTTATGCGCTGAAGTATTCAACCATTAAAATGTTTCCTACATTAAATATTTTTGCATATTTTCTTTATTATATAATCTTTTCCAATAGTTTAAGTATCAAAAGTTTTATTCTATTATGTGTTATGGATGATAAATGTTAATCCGTTGTGTCTGTGAATGTTGTGAGATGACACATAATGTGCATAAATGTAACCAAGCAGACAAATTGGATAATAAAATAATCACAAAGGAGGTTCTTGTGCATACTGTTCTTTTTTAATTCTAAAGAAGACGATAATACTGACAATATCATGAGTGAAATCACACTTTCTAACACAGTCCTGTGAGGTTAAAGAGTGAAGCTGATAGCAGTCAAATCTAAATCTAAAGAAAACAAGTAAATTAAAAACAGTAATGCTTGATTACATGCATGGATCCTGCTCTGTAAATTCATTGTGCAAAGCAATCAGAACCCAGCTTGGGAATGGCTAACAATAAAAACCACTGAGCAGAGAGGTAATGGAAGGATGTTGATACATTGAATGGCTATTGGCCAAAACTATTAACCATAAAAAAGTAACTTAGTTTCATGAAAATTTGAATGATTGCAGCTTTAAACACTGTTTCTTGTTTATACATTAACTACTAACAAGCATTGTGAACATTTTCTTGTAAGAGAGAACACATTATTTTGACTTATGATCTGATAATTCAAGTCAATTTCCCTTAAATAAAAAAAATGATTGAATGATATTATGATATATGTATCTTGATGAAACCGGTATGAAACCTATAAGGTATTTGGGAGAGTCGACATATCGCTCTTAAACAAGTTTCTGTGCATACAAAGAGGCATTATATCAATCTTGCTTATATAACTGTAAATGTTAATGTCATGTACTGTATGTATTTCTGTGTCAATATAGAAAGATAAACACGATGGACGAGCTCTGACATTTCTGTTAACAATGTGCTATAATCTACTCTGGCAGTCAAGCCTCCCTGATATCTGAGGTCAGGGGACGATCACTTCCAAACCCTAAACCTTTATTACTCAGAAACACACATTCAGAATCAAATAAAAGTATCAAAATAAAACTGGATCAAGTCTGTGCAGAGTTATTAATGGGACTGACCTGAGTTGGTAAATTAATTTGCATGGTAACTATTTCAACACCATTCCTGCACCACCATCTGTTTTTGCACCCTGTTATCACCATCATGTCTTTTTTACAGACAACAGACAGGGGTCATCGTGTTACCTCTGTGGAATGAGCTGCCTTATTTGCCTGAAACAGCGCTGACAACAGAGCGACTCTGTCTGCCCCGTCTCTGTAAGGCAGAGAGTCAACACGCCAACGTTTACCTCTAGTCTGGCCCGGATCCTCTCCCCCTTCCTTTAACCAGACAGCTGGTTTATGTTTGTTTGCTATTTCAGAGGCTTTCATGGTTACCACACACACAGGCGGTCGGAGAGGAGAGGCCACCAGTGTTTCAGGGGAAGAAGATGAATGGGACTCACACGTCTCTGAGAAGTGGAAAAGACACATAAAGATTTGTGCATTTCATCCCTGTTCAGAGGGTTTTAGAATCAGATTTTCAACAATATCTCAAAGCCTGACATTTTAAATATTCTGTTTCAAACAAGCTTTTTTATTGAGCATGACAGTTCATTCCTGAGCTTGGAAATAATTTAATCACTCACTCTATCTGCTGAAGAAAATGTGGTTGAAAGCACTGGAAAATGATAGTTGTTTTTTGTCAAATTCATTGTATGTGCATTTGTATCTGCATTTTCTTTTTGTTTGACTTTTATTATTTCCTGTAACCTGAGTGAACCAAACTGAACTAGATCATACTTGCTACAGTTTCTGGTTGAAATGAAAAATGACTTGAATCCCTGAGACAGTTTGACAGCAGTGAAAGGTGAACTGTATTGACACCTGGATGAAGGTGTGTGATGGATGTTAGTCCTGGTTCTGCCAGACCAAAGTGGACTTTGATACCTTGTGTTAATTCTCTCAGCAAACAGCAACATTTAGGGCGCAAGAAGAAGCACCGGCTCTCGTCCTGCTGGACATAACAGCCTTGCTTCAGGTGTACAGGTCGGCAAAATAAACCTTTGACTTTCCATAGCTTCAAGGAGTTTAAGTGGCCTCAATTCTGATCTCTAATGACAGTGGAGGCAGGTCATTTTGTCACAGTTGAATACAAGAAAAACCACTTAAGTCTTGTTATTTAATGAATTTTGAGATGTGTCCTTCCTCATCTTTTATACAGTTTGTGGCTTCCTAGCAGAAACCATGTGATGTAATGACCTACAGCCATCCATAGGTTCTATGTTATTGCCATTTTCTCAGCAATGTCAACAGCCAGTGGTCCACATCTTCTTCCTCTGGGTCAAACTGGTCTCTGTTTGATCTGTTTCAACTCGTCCACACAGTCTGGAGATAAATGGGCCAGAAAAGGGAAGTGCACGCCCAGTGAGTGACCTCTGCTTCCTTAAGGTGACATTTTTCACCAGGACAGTTGACTTCTTCACCCGGGAGATCGTCAGAGAATTTCTCACCAGTTTGCTTATGGGATGCCTCCTTGTTGTGTATTTAATGCAGCAAAATGTCCACATTGTCCTGAGACTGATGTGATAGATGGTTGAGTCTGTCCCACTTATGTTTGTTTGAGTCCTTTAAAATGAAAAACATCCCCATTGTTACATTAATAGGATAATACAATTCCACATAGTAAGCCACTGTTTTTTAATTATGACTTAGTTTTACTCACAGTACTGACACTGATGACTTCACTGCCTTATTTCAATATGATCTGAGTCAAGTCTGCCACCTGCTGTCACAAAAAAACTTGAAGTTAAGAAAATATGAGAAAGGAGATTTTGTAATTATTTAATTACAAACACAAAAATGTAGTAGAGAATACAGGGGATGAATAATATGAAATAATTTTACTTAACCACAAGTGGATTATGTAATAATAATAATAATAATAATCCGTTTAATATTTTAATTCGTCTGCTGCCACTAAGCCCCGCCCTCTCAAGATGCAACAGGGCGGTCTCTTGGGTGACGTCACATCCGCAGTTGACAAACAAACGTCCACAGAATTGAAAACATGGAGGAAGATAAAGTCCAAATGCTTGAACGTGCTCACTCTGAGTTAAAAAAAAAGAATTTCAAAGAGGCAGAGCAGCTGTACACCCAGTTTATCTCTTCCTGCTTACAGTCCAGGTACTGTTTGTCCTTTTGTGTCGAAGTTAAACTTGTCAGTCACTGTAGTTGAACTAGTGTTACACTCTATTGTGTTAACCGTCAAATTCTGTGACCCGTTAGCTTCTGTTAGCTAACCGTTCGCTAAATTAACTGTCTTAGAAACCAGCTTTAACTGTGTTATATTGAAACAGGGACTGTGAAGCTACTGATTTGGCCACTGCCTACAACAACCGAGGACAGATAAAGTACCTCCGGGTGGATTTCACTGAGGCAGTAGAGGACTACACCTCCGCAATACAGACTGACAGCAGCTTTGAAACTCCTTTCTACAACAGAGGACTCATCCGCTACAGACTAGGTGAGGACACTTAGACTCTGTCCTGGGTCCAAAGTACACAGAGACTCTGTCTATCATTAAGCTTGACAGAGTAAAATGACTTTCCCTCTTTCTTCTTCCTTTGTTGTGTTTTATGGCGGTTGGCATTCATTTGAGTTGCATTACCGCCACCTACTGGATTGTAACAGCATCTCAGTAAAAAAAACTTGTTTACAGTGTTCACCCAAAGTGATCAAATTCACCAGTGGAGTTGGTGGAAATCCTTCCCTCAGTGTAGCATCTAGATCTTCTCCAGTTAAGCTCACAACGTTCATGAATCTCCTGGCAGTGTCCAGCACCATCTTAATCCTTTCTAATTTTCCCTGTATTTCGACTGCACAATTTATAACCCTTGCAATAAAAACCAAGCTGCCACACACACCCACAATATCCTAAAACAACTTGGCCTCTACTGATAGTGGCACGTCGCTTATCACTCTCATTACTTTGCTCCAAGCAGGAAGCAAATCACACGGCTGCTGTCTACAAATACGCCAATCTTCAGGGCTCAATCTCTCTGACACTTTGATCCCACCTTTTGTAGTCCTGCAAACCTCTCCCAAATTTTCCTCCTACAAACTTTCCAACCACATGTGGTAAATGTCAAATTCCACTTTTTTTAACTTTTTGTTTCATTGTTAATTCAAGAAATTAAGAATGTATTGAAGGAGGAATCTGTAGCAAATGAAATGATGGATGTTTCTATCCTCTGTGTGACAGACTAGACACTGAGATTAGTAAGACAATCAGTGAACAAACTTTGGCTCACTGTATATTGTATAAGATAAAGTCATGAGGGTTATCTGCATTGAAAGAACCAAGCTTCCGTTAACAAATCAGCTTTTTTGTCACAAGCTTCCTGTTGCTCCTTCTTGCACAATACTTCTGCATTTTTATCAAAATGCCTCTTGGTGTCAGTTTCATGGCACATGTAGCTGCCCACACAGTCAACCAACTGTCTTTTAATACAGATCAGAGATTAGACTAAGGTTTAAAATCAATTCTTGATTAGGTGGGATGATTTTGTTTGAGTTTGGTGTGTTCTTTCCTATGACACTAGATGGAGCTGTGTATTTGCTTGTGTGCTCATGCTGCCCAGAAACTAGAACTGCTGACTCCTAACAGGCCCATCTGGCAGCATATTACAAATCATAAACTTATATATATTTTTTAATTATCTTACAGGTTTTTTCGACGATGCCAAGAGTGACTTCCAGCAAGTATTAAAGCTCAATCCGGATTTTGAAGATGCCAAAGTGAGCCTGCAACAGACACTTCTGGACCAGCAGGACAAGATAAACAGGGGATACTGATAATCTCACAAACTATAGAGTACATGTTTAAATATCCTGAAATCAGATGGCAAAAGAAAACATGTACATTCAATGAATTTTTGTTAAATTTCTTTACAGCTGTCGTGTAGCAAATTAAGATATTACTTAATCTGAAGATGAACAATTGTTATTATTTACAGATATCACAGTGAAGATGAATGTAAAAATGAAACTCAAATAACACAAAGCACCCTGCACAAGCAATGTTATAGCTGAAAAGGGAAGTAGACGTCCCCACTGGATTAGGCGTGACGTTTATCTGGATTTTTATTAAGCAGAACATTGATGATTCCTCTCCTGCACTGACTCAAAATTTGTAATGGCTTCATAAATGAAAGTACATCACAGGATAAGTCTGTGGACAGTGGACAGCGCAGACTGATCGACCCAGGCGCACCAGGTAAAACGATGAGCTTGGGTTTTACTGTCAGCAATAAAGAGACCGGGAGAAGGTTTATGGCTATAAACAAACCATAATCAAGTGTTTGCAGACAGTAATGATCAGGAGTCTCTCAGCTGCAAGGAAAAAAAGGTTTTTGTGTCTTAATCTGAAGCTCAGTCACAGCTTAAAGAGATGTATGGTACTCTTCTCAGAATCTTTTGACAGTTTTTATTACTTGAATAATTATTTTTTAAAAATCTGATCCCAAACACAAATGTATATATGTTTGTAATCAGTGAACAATAAATTATTTTATCACACTACTGATTCATGGGTTTTTACTCTGCACTTTTTGTCAACCTTTTCATACAGAACTGCCTCTGAGGTGGGTGGAGAATCACTAATGTGCCTCACCTGTGCATTGTGGTTAACTGATATATAAAACAGCTGGTTCAGTAAAGCAGTCAGCCCCGTCACTTCAGAGTTGGTTTGTTGGTGGGGGCTTGCTGGGGTTTCAGTGCCAAGTTCTGATAGTGACTGGATTCCTGTAGTTGTTGTCTTTGGCTGCGCTCAGACTGCAACATGTGGAGGCTTGAGAACATGTAAGTTTATTTTTAGTTTTTTCATGAATTCCATGTGTAATGTTTCTAAATTCTGTCTTTGTTCCAGTTTCTTATGGAACTTGATGGCTGCAGTAATCACCTTGGGTCAAGCAAGGCCAAATACAAAGCTCAATTCGCAGTCAAGTAAGCCTTCAATCACATGAGTTCACTTTCATTCATCACCTGTCTGTTGACTTCCTCACAAACCTTTTCTTTTAACAGGCAGTGGTTTAAGGTCCGACTGTGCGGGTAATCTAATGAGGCTGTCGTTGGACAAGGCTCTAGCCGTGGGGAACCAGCTCGAGGTGGAAGCCGTCAGTGAGTGTAAAATCTGCTAATGATGAGCAGATTGGTTCATTACTGGTCGAAGTGATCCCTGTCATGTTTGCTTCTTTCTCTCCCAGATGGCACCCAGCACATCGTGTTAACACCCAGCTTGGCTGCTCAGTGTGGATACAGCATGGAGTCTGACCCGTGGGGTAACACCAGAATCTACGCGTCTTTGATGGCCTGCTATGTGGACAACAAAGTATGCAGCATTTTACAGTGACAAACCACTTGTTATGGTCCATATATTCCCCAATTTATTTCTCAAGAGACTGTTTCAAATGGTTAAACTATCCTTAATGATTACACAGGCAGATGGTAGTTCCCAATTATGTGCTTCCCTTTTTTTGCCCTTTGTGTACATGTCAATTAGCATCAATAAGCTACCAGTTGCATTTCCTTTTACTGTGATGATTATAATATAAATATTTCAGGGCTGCAGCAGATTTCATCCATTAATCTGCAAATTATTGGTTTTTAATTGTTTGATTCATAAAATGTCCAGATATTTCATTTATAATGATAAAAGAGACACTGGAGAAGCTGGAACCAGAGAGACCAGACACCATTAATGCCAAAACTGTAGATGCCAAATTTTTCTACAAGGCACATTTTCCTGTCCTCTTGCATTTATTTTTGTGCCTTCATTTGTAGGAAGATGCAACATTTAATGTTGGCCTGAGACTCAAAATGTACAGCCAGAGTCCATCAGACGAAGTTAGTCATGATGTGATGCAGACATGCAGCTACACTCGGTGGGCCTCCAGAGAGATTCTCTGCGACAGGAACTACATGGAAGTAGGTCACTTTACATTGATGGTTCTGCCATCTTGTGTGTGTGTGTGGTCATAAATAATGAAGTCAGTATTTCCTGTTTTAGGTGTCAAACTACATGGCTACACCTGATGCACAAGCTGAAGCTAAGGGGCAGGCTCAGGAAGACGACTCAAAGATCAATGCCATTCCTGATGTATGTTTTTACTTCATTATTGCTACAGTTGACTTATTGTCACCCTGCACCATTTGGCATCCCCTTCAAAAGAAATGAGACGGGTTAGGTTGTTTTCCCTTCCCTTCAGGCCTCTGCTGGTGCAGCACATGGTATCTGGAAGATGACGTTTTACACTCCAGAACCAGAGTCGATGGTGCTGAGGGAGGCTGAACAAGCTGGCTACAGTGCCATGACGACTTCAAACCGTCTGGTTATGCGAAGCCCGTACAACACAGCAGAGACATATGCAGAGGATGTAAGGAACACGCACCCACCTCTAGTGTTAATTTCTTTTCCTCCTCCTTGTAAATGCTATTAAATCCTCCTCTTTAGGTTGCTGGAGTCCCCATGGAAGTTTTCAGGGTGAGCGTTTACTACAAGGCACCACATGGTCTGAGTATGATGAACCTGGCAGCTGCTTGTCCCACAGGTGAGCCTTGGCCTGGATTTTACATTAAACACAACCATTAAGCTGTTGCGCAGTAAAATCAGCAGCTGCTTTATCGTCAACAGGTGGCATCCTCTTCACCGAGGATTTAATCTCTTGGCACGTACCTCGCCGTGTGACCCCTCTAATAGATGGCAGCTTTAAAATCCTTGAAATGCACATGGGCATCAACGGGCAGAGGCTGGATAAATCTCAGATGGCCACACGGGGGTACACACTAGCCACCACTGACTTCCACATCATTGTTGAGATCCCAGTGGGCTCACCTGATGGATACTATAAGGTTAGGAAGTCTCTAGATTTGATATGCATGACTCTGGTCACTGGTCCATTTGCATGTTTTATTAAAATGCCATGAATAATTGCAGAGCCATGCCCCAGATTACCAGTACCACATCACATACACTGTAGAGCCCATGCTTGAGGTACTGTGGAGGGCAGATAACACCCAAGATGACACCAGATACAAGGTTTTGTTCCCCATTACCACCCCTCTGATGCCTCGACCTCCCCACGTCCAAGATAGTAAGTCCTTTTTTAAGTGAGACTCTAGAAAATGAGGCTTGTGCAAAAAGCATAAACCTGCCCCTCTGTTCCTCAGATACTGTCGCAGAGGACCGGGTGTTCAGCGTTCACTTGGGGACCTTCCTTCATGATGTGGAGCTGAGGAACATCACCTTCTCCACCGGGGTTCTCGCTGTAACGGAGTGCAGTGCCAAAGGTTTTACAATCCAGGAGCACAGCTTCCCCAACAGAACCAAGAGCTTCTCCCTGCAAGTGCCCTTTGATGCTGATGTTGTTCTGAAACATGTATGTGAACCGATCATATATGCGAAGTGTCACTCCACAGCAGCTGAGATGTTTTCAGTGACATGACTGAGCTTTTTGTTTGTTTTTCAGAATCCTGAACCCTTGGTTACAGTCTACTTCCTCCCTCTGATCTTTGGGTTCATCATTCTGCCTGAAGAGACTCCATTCGCCCACCCAGTGGAGTTGCAAGCTTCTCAGCAGGATGTTGGTGAGCTCATCTTGATGTGGTTCTCTGCTTTTGACTATCTAGTTCATAATGGCTGTTTTTTCTAGAATTTAATATAAAATGAGACCTACACCACCTCAGCCAAATGATTAACACATTTTTCTCTTCTTTTAGTGCCTCCCACCGTCACTGGCACCTGCGACAAGAACCTGTTTTACATCAGCGTGAAATACGGGAATCAAGGCAGCAATTTCCAGACCTTGGTTGGACCTACACAGCTAACACCAGAGCTGGCCGAGAGTTATAATTTCCATGAAAACAGCACACACTTCAGCCTCGCTGTGCCTTACACTGCCATGGACTCGGCGTTTGAGGTCTGTCAAACTGCAAACTTGCACCATAAATCATCTGCACTGGATAACTTGATTTTCTGTCTTACAGCTGATTACGTCAGATTCAGTCAGAGCCAGACTCGACCTGCTTCTATTCGACCCCAACAACAACTGGGTGCTGGCTGACCTCTACCTGGCCTGTAACTTCCCCTTGACGACGACTAGTAAGATGTAGAAAACTGTAGTATTTCTGCTGCTTGGATTAAAGGGCATGTTCTTGATCCATTGCCTCTGCTACCTTCAGAGTGTTACCCCAATGGAACCATGACTGCATTGGCTGTGAAGGTGGAATCGGTGCCCAATCTCATTCCAAGTTGGCTGACTCTAAAGGACCAGTCGTGCAAACCAGTGTTCAGTGACGATCGCTTTGCATATTTCTCTTTCAGTGTTGATTCCTGTGGGACCACTAGAGCAGTAAGTTTAATACTGCCTTAACTGTTGAAATTAAAGTACACTTGTTAAATGATTTTAAGCACTTATTTCTGAAACTTTTTTTTAATAGTTCTTTGACCACTATATGCTGTACGAAAATGAGATTGGCCTGCATTTTAACAATGACAAAGGAGTGGCCTACACATCACCAATTGATCCTGATTACAAGTAAGAAGACTTTCTATCCTGATGTACCATCCGGTCAGTGTTTTGAGGTTAGACACACCTTCAATATATGCTTTTATTTTTTTATCTCTTCAGGCAAACCATTTCCTGCTACTATGTGGTCAATGAGACTCAGACTGTTGCCTTCAGCCATAAACCCAGAAGCAGTGACCCCACAGCAGAGATTGGCTCAGGGCAGCTGATGGTGCAAATGAATCTAGCCCAAGGTAAGGTTCCATTTTACTAAATGGACATCCTTTAGGTTTAGGAGCATTGAAAATGCATTAATGCACATTTAATGTCTATGCAGGGAAAGGTTTTTTGTTTTTTTTTCTAATGGGACTCTTCTCCAGATTCATCGTACGAGCTCTTCTACCAAGCAGAAGATTATCCGGTGGTGAAATATCTGAGGCAGCCTCTGTACTTTGAGGTGGAGCTGATGCAGTCTACGGACCCACAGTTGGAGCTCATCCTGGAGAACTGTTGGGCCACTGTTCATGAAGACAGAACATCTGTACCTCGCTGGGACATAATTGTGGACAGGTAGTGCACAACACAAAACCTCATTTAGTTTCTTTGCAATATTGAAAGCATCTCAGAATTCAGGTTTACTTCCAGATTCTTGTTTAAATAGCCTTTGTTAGATTTGCCACTATAGTGGGTTTTAACTTGACCTGTTGAATGAATGAGACCCCTTTGTTCTGTGTTTCAAAAATATGCTTTTGTGTTTGCATTAATTTGTGGAACATCAAAGTAAAATCCCACTTTTCTGGACTTGAAGGCTGTTATAATGCATGTTTTTATTCCTTCACTAGCTGTGAGAACCATGAAGACAGCTATGTGACACTCTTCCATCCTGTTGTGAGTGATGGCAGGGTTGTAGTCCCTTCACACATCAAACGCTTCTCTATAAAGATGTTCACCTTCACCAAAGATGAGGAGGTTCTGAAAGATGAGGTAAAGACTCGTGCATCTATTGGCCACAACACATAGAGCAGCTGCATGTAGCCCTGCATAATAAATCCTTCTGTCTGTCCAGATTTATGTCCACTGTGATGCAGTGATTTGTGACACAAACAGCCAAGCAGACGGAGCCTGCAGTGGCCAGTGTGTGCATCCTACAGGCATGGCAAACTCTAGACATCAAGAAATAAAAGGAGTGAAAAGAGGTAAGTGTGATCGTATGGCCTGTAACTTTGTTTAATCTAAATATGTGTTCTGTTGGTGATCTAGACTTGTGTTTCCAGAGCAAAGAAGTACAGACAGCACCCAGAAAAGACAGATGTCCTCTGGACCCATTCTTCTGTTAAGCAGTCAAACATCAAAATAAAGTTTCTTAATTTCCTGTTAATCTGTGTTGAAGCTTTAAGTGTCATTTGCATCCCAACCTGCATTACATAAAGTCCTACTTTAGAGTCACTGCAGTGAATTTTATACTTTGTCTGCATGGCCTCTTGTACTTCAGTGTTCCTGGTCTTTGCCAGGAACTGTTGCAGATTGGCTAAATCAGTGTGACTTTTGTATACAGGCAAATAATTTTACAGCTGCAAGAGTTTCTTTTTATAACCTGCGTAGAATTAATGTTGCCATATGGATTCTCACACTAAAGTGTCCCCTGCAATTTGACTCTGGCCTCATGTAACGTCCTTATGCTAGGCTGCTCCAGATGTTAACTCCAGGTGTTGCACAACCTTCAGGTAAATTATGGACCTACAATTTAAGGTTAAATTTGCAGACTCCATGTCCATGAAACCATGTCCCAGTAACTCTGGATAATCCTGAGCTCTGAACAGGTTTCACTTCAACTGCTTTCTACAAGTCACTAATGTGAATATACAAGTATTTTACCAAATGCAGTAGGTCATTTAAGTGTCAAAAGAAATTGCAGATAAGCACAAAACACTGTATGGAAGTGTAATGTCAAGTTATTGTGATGTTCTGATTAGTTATTTACACACATGAACTGAAGTTAACTTCATTTGAGTCCAAAAATACCAACTTATTCTGCACATTTCAGTCAAGAGTATGTATCTTTAGGTTAACTTCATTTAAGAGGCTAGATTTCCACAAGAAACATCAAGCAAAATCTTGACCAGTTTTTTGGCTCAATTTAGTTTCATTAGTTCCTCAGGCTCTTATTGGTTCTACATAGACTTGGAATAGGTCCATAAATTGTCTCAACATGTAACAGATACTGTTGTGTAAGACATTTAAATAGCTCAACTTGCTGTAGTCATCTTAAAGCAGCTCCCTTAAGTGTCACAGTAATTTAACTGCAGCATTTAGAATTCCAACTGCATCTCTCAACGTTCAGCTACATTTGATTTTGAAGTAATGCAACAGTTGGACAGGTCTCACTGTTTACCATTATACCAAATTAGTTCAGAATAATGCTCAGACACCAACTCCAGCAGGTTTTTAAATTAGATGAAGTTTCAACTAAAATTCTTAACCACAGAACAAGTAGTTAGAAAAACAACAAGTCATGTCTACAAATTGAACTCTACATCTCCAGGCCAAGAAAACAATGCAATTGAATCCTTGTTAAAAACCATTTATTAATAGTATATATAGTAATGCTAATTTATCACTATGGGTCCTGATGACACATGTTTGAAACTCTGGCCTTCTGAAACAGCACGTCTTTGACCTGTGGGGAAAAAAAATAAAATCTTAGTCACACACAAAAATGAGTTTTCCTAATCAGAGAACCAGATGTTGTACCTTTTATCCTGTTTTCCTGGTTTGAACACTGCCTGATACAAGCTCCACCCAGAGGATTTCTGGCATCACAGACTACCACATCACAGTGGACAAAGAGCTAGAGAATATAAACAGATTCTTACATTAGGTTTCTATATGAAACAGTACAAAAAGAGCATCTATTCTTAAAGCTGAAACTACCTGGCGACTCAAGTTATCTTGGTCTTCAGCGAAGGCAAACATCAGAACCTCAAAGCGCTTGAAGTGAGAGGGATACTGAACTCTGGCATCAGCCCAAACAGGGTGGACGATCACCTGGTACGGGTCCACCGGGTTTGCACAGCTGAAAGGAACAGTTTAAATCTTTAGAAGAACGCCCAGTCATATTTTTAAATTGGATAAAGATGTTCTGATGCCTGTGTTTCATTCATAACATTTTGTCTAAGGGGGTAAAAATCCCAGCAGGCCAAGATTAAAAAAAAAAAAAAATTACCCATTAATGATGAGGTTCCATCTGGGCTGGGACGTCCTGTCGTCATCGAGCGTCGCCCAGCAGTTCTCCAGCTCCAGTGACACTTGGGGGTTTGCAGACCTCATCAGCTGCACCTCGAAATACAGCGGCTCTTGTAGGTACTTCGCTACGGGATAATCGTCATCTCTGTGAAACACGCTGTAGGAGTTGTCTAAGTAAGAGAGACAGAACGTGAATGAGTGAGTTGAACTTGAAAGCACATTGCCCCGATTGTCCCATTTGCCAACTCGTTATGCCATTAAGATGATTAGGTTTTTACAAGATGAGGCAATGAACTTGATGTCAGAAGTCCAATTACTTGACCAACACCATTAGTTCAAGATCAATTTGAGAGATTGCCTCCTGACTTTAGACCTCGCCGTCAGGTTGCCAATTTAGGAATGTCCAGTTGATTTTCTGAAACTTGTGCAACTCTCCTGAAGACAGAACTGCCCCAGGAAACCTCAAAATGTCCCCGTCCCTTTCCATTAACCACGAAGGACAGGTTGACATCTTTCTTTCCCTGTTTTTTATGGCTTCGCCAAGACTTTTAAAGTTACAGAGCAAAAAGGAAAAGGTTCCTGATGCTGGGAATCAAAAGTGAAAATAATGCGCGAGGACACGATGCATTTAGAACTTCTTACCTGAAGCAAGTCTCATCGCCACTTGCAGCTCGCCTCTAGCATTTTCAGCGTAGGGTTCACTCCTGCGAGGTCTGGTGTGGAAGGCCACAGCATGAGTTTTGTTGATGTCATAATAACAGGAAACCTTTAACCTGAAGACCAAAAAAACAAAACCTTTTAATATGCTCTGGGCCTGACAGTAAAAGTAATGACACTCATTTGGTTTTGGCAAATCCTTGCCTAAAATTATTTTATTATGCTTTAATCTGCTCATTATCTTTCCAATTCAAAGTTGTGGTGTACAAAATGTAATTTTAAAAAAATCTTGTTTGCTCTTTCTCGCACAAAAAAAAAAAAAAAAAAAAAAAAAAAGAAATGCAGTCAATATTCACATTAGAGAAGCTGGGACGAAGTAATTTTTTTGATTAAAACAAACCGAATCATTCATCAAAACTGTTGCAGATTAACCTAATAATTGACTAATTGCTTCAGCTCTGTCTTAAATTTTAAAGACACTCACTCATATTCCGGCTCATCAGAAGTCGATTCCCTTTTCTTTTCGAGCTCGTCTGGCAGAGAGATTTCATTTTCATACAGCATCATATGGGGCAAAAACTGAGGAAGAAAAAGGTGAACTTCATTCCTCAGGTCAAATCTCAGTGTTAACAGTCGACATCAGGGGGATATTCAACAGTACGCTACCTTTCTGGTCGTCCCACAGGAGTTCGCAGTGAACACAAAATAAGCGTAGAGGTCGTCGCTGTACGAGGGACCACAGCTGGGGTCTCGGAGGGTGAGCTGACTCGGGTTCAGACTGGGAACAGACTCCAGTTTCACAGCCAGAGCCGTCATAGTGCCATTAGGAAAACACTCTGAAAGATGAGGATGAGACATTAGTCTGCACTTTGTGTTTCATCAGACATAAAAGCACTTATTTCTGAAACAAACCAGTCAATGTTGAGAAGTAGTTGCAAGCCATAGAGAAGTCTTTGATATTTTTGTTGGTGTTCGGATTCATCAGAACCACGTCGAGTCTGGTTCTGATGGACGACCCCTGAACAGCCTGAGAAGTTAGACATAAAAGCACAGGATTAATTCCCTTAGTATTTATCACTTTGGTTAAGAAAACAGATCCTGATCTCACCTCAAAGGCAACATCAGGGGATGAAAATGGCACCGCAAAACTCAAGTGTGTCCCGTTCTCCATGAAGCCGTACTGCTGAGCCAGACTTGTGGTCATCAGTCGTTTTCCCACTATGGTGTGAAAGTTGAAGCCGTGGGTCCCGTATTCAACGAGGATGTAGAAGTTTTGATAATCGCAGCCACCAGAGATCGAAGGAGGAACTGCAGAAGGGAATTAAAATACAGATTTTTTTTTTAAAAATTCTGATTTTGGTTTAGTCAAGATGACCGCAAGACCGATGATTCCTCTTGTGCCCATTTTGTTATGAAAAAAAAGATTAAATGAATACATACCTACGTCTACTAAATTGGCTTCCAGATAAGCAGTGTGAGAAAATGGAACAAACTCCGGCACGACCAACAAGCCAAAGGTCACATGGAGAGAGTAGATTATTATCCCTGTTTCTCTCTGTTGGGAAATGCAGAGAGACATTAGCAGCAAAATTAGAAAAAAAAACAACAATATTTCATTTCCTAAGTCGAGAGTAAAACTCACCATTTGTAGTACGACAGGGTCCTGGAAAGGCACTTCAAGTGTGATGACCTTGGAGCTGCCGTTGTGGGACATGTGCTCCATGATGTTAAAGCCTCGGGCTCTGCAGTCGGCCACAGACAAAACCTCAGAGGGGAAGGTAACGTTCATTAGTACCACGTCAGGGCAGAAATGGCCAAGCTGCACCCTAAAGAGCCGCTCCTCAGGAACTGTGTCTGTGGGGCAAAAAGAAAAGGAATGAAGGCAGTTTGCAATATTTAAAAAAAAAAAAAAAAATCTGAGTATCAAGATAAGACTCACTGTCAATAACTTGGGGAGGCTGAGACTGTAAAGGTGTCGTGATGGGAAGGAGGACTTTGTATCTTGTGTCCTCATGAGTGGAGTCTTCAGTCCAGAGCAACTCCAGCATCGGCTCAATGGTGTAATAAGTGAAGTACTGATTATCCTGAACGTGACTCTGCAAAATCAAACAGCTTCAGTAAGACTTTCCCCTGAATGACATGTCAAATCCAAATTTAAAGGAAGTGGACGCATATTAAACAAAAGTTTGGCCCTGAATCTTGCTCAGCCAGAGGCCAAAGATTTTAAGTTGCATAGAACTGTTAATTCTTCCTCTTGATACAGACTTTGGATTTAAAACTATTCATGGGACCTGCATAATTTGGGAGAAGTGAAATGCAATTTTTTTTTTTTTTTTTTTTTTTTTTTTTACATGAACTGACTCTGAGACATTCTGGTGCACAAATGAAAAACAGATTTGTTGTGTTTCAGTTTGCTTGTTTAACGTCTCAAAAATATGTAAGATGGATTATTTAATGAGCATTTACTCCGATTCCTCCACTATTATACATTTTTGAAATTGTCCCATCCATTTTTTATAGTCTCTTTTGAAATTGTAGCATTCTGCCTGTGGCTTATATGAATTACTGATGTTTTGCAAGCCCATTAGTTTATGAGCTTTAGCATTTGTTGCATGCATAACAAAAAAAAACCCCCAGCTCTGATATACATTGTTCTAAAAGTAAATCTCAGTGCCACTGACCTTAAAGTAGCCTCCGGCAGCTCCGACAGGAATTTCCACCACGACGTGCAGGTCACTGACAGACAGAGAGTATCGTCTGGCCACCTCATCGGGGTCGAGCCTCTGGCCATCGACGCCCATGTGCACCTCCAGCAGCTGGAACTGGCCGGAGGAAATGAGGGGGTCGATGTGCCTCGGCAGGAACCAGCTGATTGTGTTTGGAGTGAAGAAAACACTACCTGTGCACAAAGCGTATATAGCACTTAAACATGGATACGTGCAAGAAGCTATGATCTAAGCTAAAATGTAAGATACACAATAGGTTTAATTTATATTCATCATATTTTATCAATTAAAAGGAAAAGATTGGTAATTTTGGAACATGGGCTTGTTCACTTTCTTGTAAGAGTTTGATGATCGATATCACACTCTTAAATTTGAAGATACAGCATCACACTTCTAGTGGAGAAATTAACTGGCTCCATAGTGGTGAAACATGAATATCTTAAAAACACTGGAATCAGCCTATGAAAGACCCTCCCCCCCCTATGTGACAGATATATTGTTGACTGTAAAACTCCCTCCCAGTTTCTAGAACCTCAGATTCCCACATTAAATCCTAAAGACGTGACCTCAGTGGTGGATCGAGGCCTACTGTTCTTTAAATATGCTCGTTACCCTCTGTTGTTGGACAAGCAGCTGCTGTGTCGATCTGAGTCGCCAGCCACTTCTTTTCAAATACTATCGAGGTTTTGAGCACCGTCATGGGCACCCCAGCTACCTGCAGGGTGAGGTTACACAGCATTATGTATAAAATGATTTGTTTACTAAATTTAATGTCTGAGCATTCGTGCACACGGTTGGAACAAAAGATACTCTTAAGGATGCGGATAATCAACATAATGGTGGATGTAAATAAAAGAAAAGGAGCCTACCAATAGATTTAACTGAGCCAACTGGATTTCAGACAATGTAATCCATTTAAAGGCAGTCTGATTACATTATTTGATCTAAATCCAATAGTTCGCTGGCTGCAAGTGTAAGCAAGTAGTGAGTTATCTAATGGGCTGTGAGTAATTCAACCAGACCCTGCCTGAGGGGTAAGATCAAGTCAGTCTCGTTTGAAATGGAGTGAACTGTAGTCCACTTACATTTTGGGTGTAAGTCTCAGGTGAAGTCTTTGGACTTCTTAGAAGAAGCCTTGTGGCAGTGTTCGCAATCCCGTAACCACTTCTCTGGGCCTCAGCCACCTTCATAATCTTCTCCTCAGGAGTGAAGAAAACGAGGGTTGTGATTCTGAATCCGGCATCTATGTGTTGTTTCTGGGAGGCAAATATCAGGACGTTAAATACAGAAAGACACGTTTAAAGAAAATTTAAAAAAGGAGCAAATGAGCTCAAACCTCAGCAGCTCGACGAGGATCGCCAAACTTCGAATCAGCCCCTGTGATGGGATGTTCAGGCAGGGCGTAATCATCTGGAGCTGCCCTTTTCACAGACACCTGGAAATGAGGCCACTCCATAAGTGATAATTAATCTCTTCCTCTTCCCCCTGCAGGGACATCAAATGCACCAGCCTTGATGCTCATACAGTCACGTATCATATAGACTGCAACACGACCCCTGAGAGTCCTGCTGCATTCACTTGCCTCCATGTAGCTGCGGTCACAGACAATTTCCCTGGAGGCCCAGGTAGTGTAGTGGCAGGTTTCAGCCACCTGGTACAGCTCATCCTCAGGCATCCGGTCCCCGTGCAGTCGAAGATTTAAGGTCGTTGTAAATGCTTTATCTCCCTACAAACACACGGAAATAAGGCTCAAAATGATTACCTCATTAAAAAGCACATTTGGTGCAGCTCTACAAATTGATATCTCCAGTCTCGTTACCACATTTTGAGCAAAACAGTTTTGAAGGGAGGCGTAAATCACGGCGTTCCCCAGCTGGTCCATCTTCATACTGAAGCCACACTGAGAAGCTAAACTTGGTGTAAGAAGGATGGCAGAGTTGTCTGAGGTGAGAGGAAAGAGGACAGTTCAGAGACAAACAAAAACATGAGACGAGAGTAAAGAAAGACAATGAATTCAGAAATGTCAGCTTACTGATGACAGCAGCAACTTCAAGGACATTTTCTCCAAGTGGTCCGGCAACCACACGCATGACATTCCCCAGGCATTTTGAGTGGATATCTGGGATCAAACATTTATGTAGTCAGCAACAAATACTGTAATCATGTGACCATGTCTAAGGAAAATATCAAATATTGGCAAAAATAAAAACATACTTATAGAGGGCTGCTTTTGAGCCTCTATGTTTACAACTGCCATCAGGAGAATCAACCACCTGAAAGAGATTAAATCATTTTCCAAAGTGGCAAGAAAAATCTGAAACTTTGTGTGAAAGCAATGCATATGCACAAAACTACAAACCCCAGTCCGACTAAGCGACCCATGGCACAAGAGGTGGGAAACTGGTAACCTCAGAGTCCTTTATTTTTACAGTCTTTAATGAAGTTTGTTGTGGGAGTGAAGCGTGCAGGCCGACCCTTTGGGCAGGTTGAGGGAGGATCCTGCTCATCAAATACAACCACACACAGGTGGATCCTATTACAGCCTGATGGGGATAATTGTGTGGCCCAGTGTCTTGTAATCTGGCCTGAAATGAGACTCAACGTGCACGGCTGAGAGACGCCGACTGTCCTACTTGACTTAAGTTTAAGGGAGTAAATTTTATTAGAGCTTTGTCATCATGATCATCCACAGCTCGTCTATATGCAGATGAGGAAAAATAAATCAGTGTACAGTTAAAATACAGATCTTTTGGAAATGTTTTATAGATTGTAAACTACGAAGAATGAAAAAGAAATGTCGAATAAAATGTTGTATCCTTCATTTTAAACAATGAAAAAGATGTTCAGGCTTTTGTGTCACGAACCTTTAACAAATTAAAGAGTCATAGTAGAAAAAAATGATTGAATAATAAGGTGTAAACAACAAAACAACAACCAGAAAAATATCTCTAATCAATAAAAAGGCCCTCAGATTGAGGCCAGTTAGGGGGCAAAACCTGCTCTTCTTGCTGTTTCTATATAATAATGCAAAGAAAAACACCAAATTCTCACAACTGAAAAGCTGAATCTGTGGGTCTGGGTCTTGTCCTGGTTCAGTTGCCTGCTTTGCCTCGTCAGTAATTTCCAGGAAAATCACACAACTTTAATTAAACCCTGTGTTGAAAAGGTGCACAAATGCATGTTCACCCTAATGAGACAGAGAGATGTTGAAATGGTGCATTAATTTTAGGGAGTAGAACAGAGAAAGTTCACAACACCTTGAAAAGGTTTGATGCTTTTCATCCACCTTTATTTTAATTCAAAAATACACTGAAGTACATTGTGTAAAAAACACAGAGAAAAGATTCAAGACACTGAGAGATACAAATAGGAAGCTTGGTTAAAAGTGACAATAAACATAGAAATAACATAAAGTCGACTCAGTAAAATAATAAAAAAAGGAATAAATGAAGCAATTAAACATTTAAACAGATGAATCAACCAAAACAGCTGGAAGTGAAATAAGATGATTCTAAAAGTTTAAACTGCCCAAAGGATAAAAACGAGACAAGCTTCAGATTGTTCTGATGTTATTCCAGGTTGCTTTTAGGAAGAACTGGTTTTATGATCGAAGCAGCACATCTGGGAGAGATACTCAGGGTTTTTATTGAGGTAATGCAACAAGAGATGGAAAAACTTGCCAAATCATTTCACGGATTACAAATTGTTAAACAGCATTCATGGCAGTTTTTTCTGTTCCCATTATAAAGGTATGTTGTATTTCCCTTTTGCTGCCAAATACAGTGTTACTGGCTGGTTTGGCAGTTCGCCTGGCAGCAGTGCTTTCTCACAGAGGGCTGAAATGTCAGGGTGTGATTTGACTTGTTTTTTTTTTTTTTTTTTTACTTGCAGACGATCTGTGGTCAAGTGCAGATTGAAGAAAATTTAAACATGCATAAAAAAATTGCACTCCTTTCTAAAAGAATGATCTTATAATAAATCCCAGAGATTAAACAGCACCACAGCTTCCTTTAGGCACATCATGATGAAATTAATAAAATCCCACAAAAAAAAAAATGAAGACATAAAAAATGGCTATGTAATATTACAGTAATTTCTTGCAGGATGTTCCTACATCTGTGCAGCCTCCATCCCTCCCTCCCCTCTCCTCCTCCTCCCCCTCCTCTCTCGCCCCTCCCTGCTCCCTGTAAAAGGGAACAAACTGCCTCGGTGCCGCCGTCCCGCCTCCAGCTCTTCTTGTCCCGTCCATGAAGCTGCAGCACTGCACTCCTCCCTCCTCTGACCTGCTGTGTGCAGCTTTGTGCCACAATGTGAAAACTAAACCACGAGGATAAAAGTTATTTTCATGGAAAGAAAGGCTCCAAGTGCAGGTAATGTGCTGTATTTCTTGCATTCAGTTTTAGTAAAATTAAAAGTGGTCATTTGCAAATAGGGATTGGTGGAAAAAATGTTTCACGCAAAGCTACATGTTGATGTGAATTTCAAGAGTAAACACAGACAAACAATACAGAAATGCCGGAAAACAGTTTTTGACAGGCTTGAATAATTTCTTGAATTGATGCATGGGTTCAGTTTCAACTTGTTGCCTCTCATTTCCTCCGAGTTCGTCTGGTCCACTCTGTAATTTGATTCTCCGGGTGATAATCCTGTACTTGAGCCCTCAAAGAAGTGACAGTACCTCACGTCTCTTCACTCACTCCAGCTTGAGCCATTTCCTGTGTGTGCTGTATTGATTTTTTTCCTTCAGAGGACTAATGTGTTCTACAAACAGTGCAGTCAAACATGTCTCGATATACTTCTCTCCACATAAATGTACCACTTACAGTCCTGTCTGTATTTGCTTGTGAGGCATTTTCTTGTCATAAAAATAATCTATGAAACTGACAGATTTCATTTCTCTGGGTAATGTCTCTGTGTGTCATCAGGACCATGGGGTATGGGCAAATCCTCCACCGGCGGGGGAATGAGGAGGACCAGGTCCACCTCAACGTGGGAGGGGTACGACACAAAGTGGATCCGGACACGCTGCTCCGCTTCCCCCACACACGCCTGGCTCGTCTGCTGCGCTGCCAAAGCGAGGCGGCGATCCTGGAGCTCTGTGACGACTACATCCCGGCCGAGAAGGAGTACTACTTCGACAGGAATCCCCGGGTTTTCCTCTGCGTGCTCAACTTCTACCACACGGGGCGTATCCACATGATGGAGGAGCTGTGCGTCTTCTCCTTCAGCCAGGAGATTGAGTACTGGGGCATCCAGGAGCTCCACCTGAGCCCCTGCTGCAACAACTGGTACCACGAGAGGAAGGAGTACATCGAGGACAGAGACTGGGACATCAGGAGCGACGACCAGCACCAGCCGAGCTTTGACTCCTCCTTTGAGGAGCTCTCTGCTCTCGATAAAGACCTGGCCAAGTTCAAAGGTGCCTGGTGTGGAGAAGTGAGGAGCTACGTTTGGCTCCGACTGGAGGATCCAGGTCACTCAAGAGCTTCTAAGATCATCACTGCAGCCTCCCTCAGCTTGGTGTTGACCTCTATCATTGCCATGTGTGTCCACAGCATGCCTGAGTTCCAGCGCGTGGACGACAATGAGAGACCCATCGAGGACCCTGTGCTTGCCATCGTGGAGGAGATATGCATCGCCGGCTTCTCTGCTGAGTTCATCATCAGGCTGATTGTTGCACCCTCCCGCAGGAAGTTCCTCGGAAACCCCTTAAACATTATCGATGTTGCCTCCATTTTGCCATTTTACGCCACTTTAGCTCTGGAAACAGCCGACGAGGAGGGCGCAGAGGAGAACGAGGACCTAGAAAACGTGGGGAAGGTGGTGCAGGTTCTGCGCCTCATGAGGGTTCTCCGAATCCTCAAACTGGCTCGCCACTCCATCGGGCTGCGAGCGCTGGGCGCCACCATCCGCCACAGCTACCAGGAGGTGGGTCTGCTCCTTCTCTTCCTCTCGGTGGGGATCTCCATCTTTTCCGCCCTCATTTACTTTGCAGAGAAGGAAGAGGAGTACACGGATTTGGGGACCATCCCTTCGGGCTGGTGGTGGGCCACAATCACGATGACCACAGTCGGTTATGGCGACACCTGCCCGGTCACGCTGGCGGGGAAGATAGTCGCCACCTTGTGTATCGTCTGTGGGCTGTTAGTGGTGGCTCTGCCCATCACCATCATCTTCAATAAGTTTTCAAAGTACTATCAAAGAAACAAAGCCATGGAGGGACAGTGTATCACTAAACCCGAAAGACAAGACCCAGAACTCCCTTATTATAACATCAGAGACCTGTTTACAGACAGTGTGTATCCCTTTATCGGAGCGTTCGCCTTCAGGACCAGTGCGAGCAGCGCAGGCGACGATACAGATGCCTCCAGTCTCCAGGACATAGAGGTGTATGATAATGACACTTGCGAAAATGGGGCCGCAAAATGAGATTCAAGCCATTTCACTGAGTGTCGCTCCCTTTATGACTGCAAGTCACAGCGTGCCTCTGAGGGCAGAGCGCTCCATCACTGACCCTGCCTCCCTGCACCGTCTTCCTCCTGCAATTTGACAGAGAAATATCGTGGCCATGAAGTTTTTTTTTTTCCTACGAGGGAATAGCTTGTGAAATATACAGCGTCGCTAAAACCCGGAAATCTAAAGGGAATTATCTGAACCTTGCTCAGAGGTTTGAAAGCCCATTTTCTGCTTGAGAAAACTGCAATGATGCATGTAGGAGGCCATAATGTTAATGTTTTTCAAAGTAATGCCCTGTATTGATTCGTCTGCTCGCTGAAAGTTCAGACTGAGAATTCGGCGGATGCGAGAGTCTAGAATGACAACAACACTGTTTGATGTTTAAAAATGGTATAATAGATCTCTAAGATGACTGATGTTACACAGTCTGCATGAACAACAATGAATGCATTTTGAAAGAGAGTAATATAAATAGTTGTTTAGAATTATGCAATATTATTGACGCCGATGACGAGAGGCCACACAAACTCTCTCAGAGCACTGTGGAAAGCACTGATATGCCAGCTTAGTGTTACTACATTTTGGTTTTGTACAGTTGTTTTTGGCATGCTGGGTAACTCATGTGGACATGAAATAAAACTCAGTGAATCAGAAGAAACATGCCTCTCATTTGTGACATGGCATACAGTACTACTCGCTCATTCAGATAAGGTTTTCAGCTGAGGTTTCATTGCTTTTATTTATGGCCACACACGAGCACTGCAATGCAACACTTCCTAAAATCTAAATGGAAATCATCAACAATGTCTTTTCCCCAGTGGCGAAATGCACTGAAACTGTAGAGGAAACTTCCTTTACCTATTCCCTCCTTTCGCTTCCTGAAAGTATAGATTTCCTGTCCTCCGTTATCATCCTCGCTTGGATGAGTCGCTGTCCTACTAGAGCGAGAGATGTAAAAGATCTTTTCGCTGCAGGGGTCTCGAAGGTGTTGACCAGACGCAGTTGACCAGAAGAAGCATCTACTCTCAGAGCTAAACACTCCAAAATGTTACTCGAGCCATTTATTGTCAGATTGGACTTAAAGTGCAGATTGTTTTTTTTTATCTACTGGTTGAATTTTATGGCACTTGAGAGAATGAAAACTGTTCAAATGATAGTAAATGGGGGTCAGTTTAGAGTTGGAGGAGGCTGGTTTCTCACACACTTCCTACTTCACAGCAGGGTGTGTAAAGACTAATTGCAGCCTAACCTAAACAGATAAGCCCATTACTGTCTGATTATTTGTTAATCATAGCAAATGAGTTTCGATTCCTGAGCTTCCTGTATCAGGTGTGCATCACATGGCATATTAGCATTTTGCTTAATCCACCTTTCCCGTCTCTTGGCTTTGTCAGCTGCCATTCAGTACAATGGCAAACACAGAGTATTGACACAGACAAGCATTGATTTTCAGTAAATATGCACTTGATAATACAAACAGATGCACAGCTGATGCCATACAGTACAGACAGTGACTTTGCATCTGAGGGGTCACTATATTAACACAGGGATAAGATCACTCACTCAAAATTATGTTTATTTGTCTGACCTTTATCTAAGTCTTGCTATTTTTACTGCATACTTTCCTTTGTGAACCACTGCAATAACAAAATAAAGGGAGGTAACGAGGGAGCACGTTTGAGGCATTGCTGGTTTATGGCACTAAAGTGTAAACAAAAGTGTAAAAATGAGCTATAGGTACCATGAAATTATAATTGATGTATATAATGATCATTACTGCTGCTATACTGACACTTTGACTGATGCTATTACACCCTTATAAGAATAAAAGACTAATTTAACAGTGTTGAAAGCCGTAAATAACACATGTTGGTACAGTATGTGAGGTCAAAACAAGAAAGAAAGAATTGGTGCAAAACAACATTAATTGATATCTTCTCAGCTGAAACTGAGTTTAAAGCCTCTTGGGGGAAATCAGTGATCTGTATTCGATGTTTGCGTGAGCAGTGATCTCGGTCTTCTTGTTGAGGAATCCATCGCACGAGTCGCAGATGACAATCCAGCACCGTCGGCCACAGACGATGATAGTTTGGCGTTCCTCACCATTACTCCCAGCCTTATGGCTTTGGGCATGGGCTGTGTTGAATGAAGTGGATGTCAATATTCTGTCAGCAAAAATTCTTTCACTTATTGAACTTGTGTCAGGATGTGTGTCTTTATATTTCCCATAATGTCCCACAGCAGCTGGTGTCTCGGAGTTGTAGTTACAGTTGAGTTTGTTTTGCAGAACAACTTCTAATAACTGTCGCCTAAAGGATCCTTCATTTTCACCTTGTCATCTTGTCAATGACTCAAAATATAGTTTTAAGACATTTAGTGTATATTAAAATTACATTGTACGTATTTATACATTTGGATTTGCTCTAATCAAATGATCACATACAGCAAACTTTGGGCAGGGTAATAATGCAAATAATAATAGCCTCATAACTGTTTTCTTTTTTGTGAAAAGGTTTATGCTCATATATGACAGAGCTGGTTATGTAAAAGTGGATAGTGACACACAGCTAATAAACCATGAAAACTTCCTTCATTTTGGACTCTCTCAGAATGAACTGCTGTTGAACAAGATGGATAGATGGAAAGAAAGAAACTTTATTGATCCTTTACAGGAAATTACTTACAATGGGTCAAAGGTCAAACTTAAACAAAGAAACTGACAAGAAAGATTTGTGGAAATTCACTTCACCCACATGAGTAAATTCACTGATTGCAGCAATTTTCTGTTTTATTGTTTTAAATGCTGATGTCTGAGCCTTTAAAGCGGTTGGCTTCCTTGGGCAAGATATGTGCAAAGTATACTGTAATTTCAAGTTTCTAGCTTGATACACTGACTTACATATGGGCCATTTTATAGGGGATTAATGACACTGGGACAGGTCTTGTTAATGTAAAGGGAAAAAAAGTCAATTACCTGTAAAGGTCGCAGTGAGCATGTCAGCACAAATGTCACTGTTGCAGTAGAGTTTGAAACTTGTGCTTCAGGCTTTTTTTTTTTTTTTTTTTGTTAAATGAAACAACACTCTTCATTACATTAAGGCCGATGTGAAGTTGCTTACCGCAATACTCCTGCCGGGTCAAATAAAATCTTGATCCAAGCTGATTGGATGCGGTGGAGCATTAAACCACCGGGATAAAAGGTGTCACTGGACAATCGAATTCCTGTCAGAAACACTGTGCTCAGGTTCATGAGCGGGAAGTGAAAACAAATCAATGAAATTTATTATCTCTGCCATGCGTGAACCTGGAGGGGATCATGCGTTTGGTTGTGTGTGTATCAACCCGCAGTTAATATTTTTTGTGCGTATTTATGTTTGTATGCTCAAGGACCTCGTGTGACTGCAGTGATCCACAACTTTTGAAAAACCTATTTTATTGACTGCTCTGTTTTATGGCACCATTGACTGATAGAGGCTGCAAGTGATCAGCAACTGCTTCGGTTGGAAATCTCGTTTCTGCCAGCGACAACTTACGTGACATTCATATTAGTGTTGGCAGATCATTTTCACTGTGAAAATGACATTTTACATCGCTGCATACTGTCTCTCTTTCATTCCACTATACTCTCCTACATACATACCTGCACTCCTGGCTGAGATGTGCACTCTACTTGATGCACTCTTCCAGTTCAAGGTGACTTTTCTCTTTAAGCTTTATGTTTCTACTGTTGATGCTGATTTGAAGTGAGTCATTTGTGTGCAAAACAGAGACAGTGATGCTTCTCAGCTTGCAGTGTTGTCGGGAGGGGACGCCTCTGCAGAGTCTGGTGGACATTAATGTTAAACAGAAGTCACGGCAGAGAATGATGGAGAGAGCCAAAACATTGCAGGCTTTCACACTGATCCACGTGTGCAGCTTTGGTGTAGTTGTTTTTCAAGAGAAAACATAAATCATTCTTCACAAATCTGACATTTGTGCTCAGGTGAGAGTTTGAACTTGCGTATTACATAAAGCCTCAGGGTCCATAGAGGCGTTTGTCCCTCTACCACACACAAAAGGAAAAGGTCAGTGCAGTGATGAATGTGCAAAAGGAAAAAGGGGATGTTGCGTGAAATTCAGAGCCAGTTCAGCAGCTCTTAAAGAATCCAAACCCAGTCTGGATGAAGTGTCTAGAAATGGATTTTTAGTAAATAAAAACAGGTTGCACCACAAACTAGTTCTTCAGTTATTGTCAAAAAGAATTAGAAACACACGTGAGTGAAGAGGAGTAAATATGGTCGACATATCTGACCTGACACTTGATAAAAAGGTGTTTAATCTTGATGTAAACTGAAAAGATTTTAAATCACATTTCAAAAAAATAACGCAGTCCCCTAAATTACAACCCATTATGCTAATGACAATAGATAGATAACACGTATTTTTCATGTGTTCACACAGAAATAAAACAAAGTACTCCCCAAATTTAAGTTTAACATTAATGTTACTTGGCCTTCTACAACTTCATTTTGAAACTGCTGTGACCTCTTGTTTAAGAAGTTGAAGTTGATTTCCAATAACAGATTTACCCAGTGCACTAAAACATCTGTTAAAGGTGCAACCCCAATTTAGTAAATTACTAATTTGAAACCAGCTCCGACTTCACCAGCGAGTCGATGAACACTTAGAAAAATGCATTGTTATCTGGAGGAAACATGGTAGTGTAATACAGCAGCAAGATAATGACCCGACTCTTAAAAGAAAACACGCTAATGTTCCAACATTTGTAAAAGGTTAACGAGCTGGAACACGATCCTGAGAAAAAAGAAAAGACGAGGGTAGGTGTTTTTGTTTTTTCCTGATGCGAATCGACGAGCGTGGAGACCCCAGCTGGGAGGACGAGTCTTAATAATTCCATTTAGCTCCTGTATTTAAGCTAATTTGTAATGTTTCGATGTGAGTCATTACGCGGCACGGCTCACCGCAGAGTACAGCCAGACCACTTTCACTCGGCCATTACCAGCAGCTGTGTGGCTTCAGCTCAGGGTCACACATAACAAAGACACCACGCTGTTTATATTTAGATCCTGCTTTTTTTTCCCCCCTCATGCAGGTTTATTACAGTTGTTATAGTTCTTATGTCTGTAATCTTTTATTGCTTTGACACAGGTTGAGTTTTTGGCTGGGCAACATACAAATCTGCTGTAATTCAGTGACACACACAAACCTTTTTATACTTATATACTACTTGTATACTTCCTGTCAGATTCAGAAAATGTTGATTTCAATCACAAACCAATGGAAATTTCTCTTTGACAAGGCTTATTAAAAATGTGTATTTATTTATTTAATGTTGAGTGTTGTAGGGACATGGACCAAAGCCACATACCACAGCATTTATAGCCGAAGCTAGTCTGCACCTCCAGTCCTTAGATGGGTCGTAATACAAATACACACCATTAACAAGGGAATACATGACGCAAGCATCACAAGCTGTTTCAACCTGAGTTTAAAATGATCCCATTTATGGACCATTTGAGTTTTGTGTCTTAGTAATTCCACATATCGATCCTCTGAACAGTTTAAATGGTGACTCCACCGGCTCTTTTCTAGGTTTTTCAAATGAAAACTCTCACTCAGCCTTTAGCTAAAAGGTGGTGACGTAGGTTACTGATGATGTCCCCTCCTTCAACCCACAGGTTTTAACAGTGTCATTTTGTGAAAACCTACATCAGGTAGTATGGGAAAATGTTTTAAGAAGGGCTTGGGGAAACTTGATATTTTGAATTTGAATACATAAGGAAGTGACAGAATGATATTAGAAAAAATAAAGGCCCGCTCTCTAACAAAGAGGCGCCACACCATTCCCAATTGATACACCCAGTGTTACTGAGCCTGAAATCCTGAGAGGTTTCACCATGTCACCGAGACTCTGAGGAGCCTGAGGAACCTTTTAAAATAATTCTCCATTAACTGTTAAATTCAGCTTATTAGCTTCAGACTGGCCCCTGGATGACGAGCGTATTGACCCACTTAATGTTAAACCTTACAAACAGACTAAAATAACGTAAAAGCATATTGGGTATTAAAAAAGAGCAAACATGGCTGAGTGTAAAATTACATTGCACATCTAAACTGGATTTAAGAATGAAAAACATCAGGATTTGTCCCATAAAACGATTCATCAACCAAACTCACCTTCACCTCACCTTGGACGCTGCAGTGTGACTTATCCTATTAAGATCAAGAGAAGACTAAATCATTTCAAATAGCCTCTTTGGCCATGCTTTTTTACAATGATGCTCAGGAAACCCTCAGCAATTATGAAGGCAGAGATAAGCAGGTAATCCAGCGTCCCATGTGGAGCCTGGTATCCATCTCAGAGGGGGGTTCAGGCCTCTATCTGACCTGACCTCCGTCCTCCGCTCTCAACACAAATCCAGTTCATCGCTGGCAGCAGCATCAGCTCCTCTGGGTATTTGTCTTTGCAGAGGGATTCGATTCCTGTTTGTCTGGACAGGTTACGTGAGGTTGCAGCCTAAACACTGCAAGGTTGCTGCAGAGCTTAAAGCATCAGTGTTTATAAGACGACGCTGTGGTGCTCAGATTTACACTCTTCATTTAAAACTGTGTAATGATATTTTTCGGCTTCACGTACAGTTTTATTTTCCTTTAAGTAGTTTAGAGGATGTTAAAATTATCCTTTTTTTACTTGCTTGTTCCCTATTTGTTGAAGCTATATGGTGTCAAAATATTTAAGCCCAAGACTCCATGTTTTTTTAAGAATGTACCGTCCCGTCAAATGGAAATATTCTTCATGTTTTGTGCATCATTTTAGAAACATTTCCCCAAAATTCAGCCTGACGTGTTTTGCTATATTTTGAAACTTTGGGATCATCGCTAGAATTTAAAATGAAATTGTTGGAACAATCAGGCTACAAAGTTTGTAATAATCCACCGGCAGCATTTTACTTTGTCTCTGTGCACAAGGTTTTCCCACCACGAGTGACTCTAATAGTGCACCTTCAGTCCTTTTCAATTAATGTTTATGGATCATTTTATTAGCTATAATCTGTCTTTGTTGTTTACTTTAGTCTCACAGTGTGAATTTATGAATAATATAATATTAATTTATACAATTTGTTTTTGTTTTTTGGACTGTAAATACAAGAAAAGACATACTTGTTATAAAAGTTTCAGACATGCAGTATTGTTTTCTTCCAACTGTTAATCACAGCCTCATAAGCATTATACGAATTGAACTTACATCTCATTAATGTGCTTCTCAGTGACAAAGAGCTGAGCTGAGCTGAGCTGGGCTTGGCCTAAGTAAAGATAAAGTGGGCAGGGTGAAAAATGTAGGGAACACGGCAGCGGCTCTTAGCTCGGATGATGAACTGACGCACTCGCTATCCATGGAGAGTTGCAATGGAGAGAGCAAGGATTTAATGGAGGCAGTAAAAGAGGGCAGGAGGTCTCCGAGTCCTGCTAATGAATCAGAAGAAGGGGGGAGGATGAGGGGGGCTGAAGAGAAGAGGGATGGGCCAGTGAAAGACACGAGGATGAAAACACTACATGTTCTGCAGAGCTGACACGGACACGCATGGATCCTCAAATTCTTCTGATGTCATTTAGCTGCAACACATTATTTCTTGATTAATTGTGTCTAAACCATTAGATGTGAAACAGTGACTAATGTCCATCCCAGTTTCCCAGACTTCCTTCAATGTCTCGTCGTTTCCACACAACACTCCCAAACCCAAAGACATTTACTCTACTGTAAGAAAGCAGCAAATTCCCACATTTAAGAACCTGTAACAATCACATTCTTAGCATTTTTGCTTGAAAAATTACTGAAATGATCAATCAATATTCAAAATAGTTTCCACACAGTAACAAGGAAACTGGATTCACAAAAGTATAAACTGTCAAATCAGTAATATTGTCCCTCATGCGACATTGATTCCCCATATGAAGTACAACACAGCAGTTAGTCTAGTCCACAGCCCACAAGAATAAAAACTAAGAAAATAAAATATATGTCACAAACAAGCTATAATAAAAACAACACCCACAGATAAAGTTCCAACAAGGACGTTTGACCAGTAGAGAAAAAAGATGCCTGTCAATATTTGTTTGGTCACAGATCAGACAAAATGGTGGCTGTAGCAATGCCATTTAAACTATCAAAATACAAATGTCTCACAATAATGTAATATAAATCTGATAATGTGGTAACTTCAATAGAATAAATTAAATCAAATCAGTGCCTCAACAGACAGAACTTATAGAGGAACATCTGGAGGTCATAGTTCGAGTCAAGCTGCACTAATCAATTTTCAGTTCATTGTTTTGGTTTTATGGCCCATAACTATACTGTTTTAGGTACTGAGTTGTTTCCACACATGATAAACTCAGCAACTAGTTGGTGAACGTAGTGGTGCATTTAGCAGCTAAAGAGCCAGATGTTTCCCTCAGGAGGAGATGGAGACCGAGTTAAAAGGAGAGTGAATATTGGACTTACTGTATGTCACACGTTTGCCTTATAAAGTGATATGTCCATGTGTATATTAAAATTTCCAGTAGAGGATATAAAGATAAAATCAGCTTTCATAAGCAAAAACTCTCCAGTTAAACCCTGAAAACCGTCATCCACTGCAGTCGTCCTTTCGTGAGTGAAAAATTAAGTCCAGACATGCAGTCAGCAGATATACGCCTGATTTTATTACTTTTAACCTATAATGATAAAATGCACCGATGCATCCATAAAACCCATCAGGGCTGAGCCTGCAGCGAGTCTTTTTTAAACTCGACTGCAGATTTTTACGGCTCTCTGATGTAACTGCCTGTGCTATGTAATGCATGTGCCAACGTAAGTATGTCCACTCGGCCTTTTAGAGCATCAATAAATGTCCGTGATTAAAAAATCAATGAGAATCAGCAGCTTTATTGGAATCTATTTTAGTTTAGCTTATGTAACACACCTTAATCTCTCTCTAACTGGCTATTTAATTTATTGAGATCTTGTGCATTTGTCTTTACATCTATCTATCTATCTATCTATCTATCTATCTATCTATATATTCACTGCCACTGCTTCTGTCATTGAGTGATAAATGTGGCACTATAAAGAGAAGCTACAAATCACACAGTAACAATGTGAAAGTGAATGAACCTGACTACTTTAATGGTGACAAACTACCAGGCACTGTACATCTGTTGCACCCCCCCGATTAACCACAGTAATGATGCAGCGTCCATTACTTCTTCCAAAAAAGTTTCTTTCACGTTAACGTTTGGGGGCAGATTGGCCTCGGCCTCGCGGGGTCTGATATGACACAGCGGGCTCTCAAGGTCGCTTTCCCCATATCGGGTTTCAATGTGTCGGTATCACTTACAAGCAGCGTAGCTTTGCGTCGTCGATTGAACATTAAAATGGAAATCGACTTTGCCGCGCTGCGAGATCAAAAGCACTTAACAAAGCTCCGAGGGCATAATTCAGCGAGTAATTGGCCGCTGCATTGCTGAGCCTTATTGTGCCCCAGTGATTGCTTTGATTAGCCTGAGATGACCTTGTAGATTCATTTGTGGATTTTGTTTCCTCCTGTATGATTAATGTCGCTGCAAATTTCCAAAGGTGAAAGTACATCTAGTTACTCTGTGCAGTTTGTTCTTACTGTATTTCCTGTACTGCTTGTTCCTGCTCTCATCTGAGTAGATTTTATCTTTAAATGTACGATATCAGAAAGCAGCTATGTCATTTAAAATAAAGCACAACCACCCTGGACTGCTGTTCTGGTCTGATGATCCATAAAATTATTTTTGGGGATCTTGCCAAAGTGATTAATCACTTAATTTGGGGGATCCTGCTTTTTCTAAGATAAATCTGAAAGCAACAAACTTCTTCACTGTTGTCAGACTATTGATTTACATTTTCTTGATTAAATTTAATCAATTTATCTTAGTTTTTAATGGAATTTCATGCTCGAACTTCAGAAAAATCTATGAAATACACAAGTACAAACACAAATGACCTCGTCTGCCCCCATAATCTCATATATTTGCCAGAGGGAAAATAACCTCACAGATTTATTGCAGGAAAGCGTTTGAGTGTTTCTTCGCCTGTACTAACCAACTTACTGCTGCTTATTGTGAACTTTATCATGCATTTAATCAGCAAGCAAACTCACTTGAAGATAGTGTCGTGCCGAACTGTCTCCACTTCATCCTCATGACATTAATGTTGCATTACATAACGTGTTTCCAAAATCCATACGCCATTACAAACACAAAAATCTTCGTGTCTGCGGAGAATGACGGTGATTGTTTATGTTAGAGCCCAGATATGGACGTTATTGGAGTTGTCGATTTAAATAAGATCCCGAGCAGCTGAACAAGAGTCTCTGCGTAATGGACGGCGACAGCGTATTTACCTGAATATGTAAACAGAGAAAGCACTCTTGGACAGAGCAATTGTCTTGTCTAATAACACACAGGGTGCAAAATGCAGAGCAGAGACTGAAAGAGCAGCTTTCTGTGCAGCCATTAAGAGACAATAAGTCTGATTTAGATCGTTCCCAGACACCACAGAAAATGTTCCTATTGAACAAATGCACAACAATGTGTAACTAAAAGAAGATTTATGCGCTGTCGTCTTTGTTTCTGCATACAAACGTGTCCGAGTAAAGAAATGAACCAGGACTAAGAGGAGAACTTTGGTTTATCTGCAAATCAGCAATGCTGTCAAATTCTAAATAAACCTTGAAATATTGAAGTGATGTGGGAAACACTGGCCTTTACTTTGCCAAAGCAAGGTGAGAAAACTCCAGTCTGCAGGTCTGAGGCAGGATCGTGTCGTTCTGTGACAGAAGAGTTTCATGTTTTATGTATCGAGGCAGCTCCAGTCACAACAAAGATGTCGTCTGAAACATGAAACCTTCAGACAAACAGGACGGATGTCTGACTGTCTGTTGCCTGGTTGAATAAGACTTTAAGCTGTGGGGATTCAGATAAGAGGGACCGGCCGACCTGCAGACCGTCTGGAGGAAAAAATGAATCTCTCAAGGGTCTAACAATGAAAACAAAAGACGTAGTACGATGATGTTGTGAAGTAGCGTGGGATCATGGGAGTTAAACAACCACCGTTACAGATGAAAAAAATCTGACGTTGTTATAAACATTTGGGATGATTTAAATACACGACTCAACAAAATATATAACAAGGTCTGGATGTTTTTAGACTTAATGTGGAAGTGTCACAGACCTTTAAAGGACTATACTGGTGAATTTGCATGTTTAAGCTCATTACGCCGAAGATTGTGAAAAATAAGTTTTCTTTAACGATTCAGGGGAGTAAAGTAAAATCATCCTCCTAGAAGACACCAAAAAGGTCACGTTTATATTCTGTTCTCCATCTATTCTATATTGTATTCTATACGTTTTATTATCGTTGCCTGGTAAATGCTGTCGCGAGCAGGGACTGTTCTCGGTCTTTGTAGAACAGAAAACATTGCATGGGTAGAAAGAAGCATAGATTAATCAATATAGTATTGATATTGTGAGCTAATGTGGTGTAATGTAGTGTGTAACCGAGGTGGTTGCAGTTAAGAAGAATGAAGGTTCAGGAGTGACTGGTGACATGTAAACAAGTCCATTTACTCAAGTACAATAATTAAGCACAATTTTGAGGTACTTGCTGTATAATTTACTTGAGTGTTTTCACGTTACTTTATACTTCTATTCCACACACTTTATTTTATAGTTAAAGTTATAGGTACTTTGCAGTTTAATATATATATATATATGTATGATTTATGTATGACTTAATGCTAAAACCTGCTTATACTTTCATGAATTATGGTAAAGATGTCAGATTGAGGAAAGCCCCTCTGAGAAACAGCAGCGGTCCCTCATCATGCAGCTCTCAGTGCAGCTTGTTCACTAATGGAGCTCTGGCTGCTTGCCTGGATCGATCACCGAGACCATAATGCTGAAGAATTCCTGATTTCAACAAATCAGGACCCATCCCCCAGTTTACACCCCGGCTGACATAGGCCGACACTCCATCACGTCCCGATGCACGAGGCCGCTTAATCACAGGGGTGGAGGCGGCGGAGGGCAGGTGCAGGTGAGACGGACGAGGCAGGCAAACGCAGGGCGAACAGAGAAAACAGTGAATCACAGAGATAAATCAGAGCCTCCTGGCCACTACATCACCTCCCCTGTGAGAGGGGAAGGCTACATGTTGATGACTTTATGATGGATGACTGATTCAGGTTCTGTCAGATCTGGTAATGGATCACGGCGAGATGGAACAGGACATTGGCCGAGTTAAAAAGTGTCGGCTCAGGGAAACATCCTCATGCAGAAAGAAACATGCTGATGTGGTTTATGTAGATCAACTGTGAGGTCAGTGGAGCGTTTGTTTGTTTTCAGTGATTTATCATATTTCTACTCACCAAATATGTTTAGAGTTGCGTAGGATGGATGGAAGTGTAAACACGCTGAAGGCTGTTTAACTAACATTTTATTCAAAAGAAATATGAGACAGAGATAGTGGAGAGTGAATCCACCTATAATCTGCTTAACCAGCACTTTCATTTGTGGACTGTTTTATTAAAGATTAACTTCATTTTTAAGGCTGAATGAAATCTTTGCAATATAAATTTAATATCAAGCAGATGCAAGTTTTATGAGGATATGACCTATTAAGCTTAAACAAGATAAATTAATGCTTTTTCTGAAAGTTTGACAGTTGGTTGCTCATTTTTTTTGCTATGTTCACCATCTTAGTTTTGCGTGTCAGCATTTGTTAATTAGCACTCAACACAAAGTCTTTAGTTTTGCAGGTATTTGGCCATGAACCAAAATATTTGACAAATTAAAAACCTGAAAATAATGAAAGGTTGGGGATCACCAAAGTCAGATGGCTTCATCCTCTGAGGACAATAAATGCCAAAAAATGTTGTTTCAATTGACCCAATAGTTGTTGAGATAACTTAAAAACACAAGTTAATAAAAAATCTTTTTAACAGTGCATCAAAATACCAAACAGCATCTAATCACTATTGATTTTACCAAGCTCAGAATAATCATATGGGCACAATGAGCAGCCCCAAAACGACAGTAGGATCCTATATCCATTTTAATATTTGCATCTTCAGTTCAGTACAAAGCACTTTTTCTTTCATCTTAAACAGATTGTGTGTGTTAGGTTTCTCTAAGCAGAGTGTTGTTGTATGCAAACAGGTCAGTAACATTTCAACATTTCACGCACACATTGATGTTATAAATCAAACACAAAATGATAAGTAATTGCTTCAGGATGCAACACAATGCATGACATACAGTTAAAAGATAAACTTCCCTGTGATTATGTGGCACCATCTGAGGCGTTTCAGTAAATACCTCAAACAACCACTTAGAATTACTCACTGCAAATGTGTTTTTGTGGTGTTCTTTTCTTCATTTCTAGTGAAGAAAGCCTGTTTTTTTTTTTGCTGCATAAGCGGTAAATAATGTCCTTGTACTGTATATAGTCTTTAAGCGGTGACTCGAGGAGTGAGGATGGGCCAAACGCTCTTGTTCTCTCATGGGAAGATTGGCAGGAGTCAGGAAATGAGGACTGAATTGAGAGCACTTACAGTGAGTGAGTGCATTTGGCAGGACTACAGCCACCATCTCTTTCACCCCCCGGATCATTTCAGATTTCAGCAAGGTGGCTTCCCAAGCTGCTTATTCTGCACAGTCATAACAAAGGAAGAGTCTCGTGTAATAAATAAAAAGTGACTTTGAGATGGAGGACGGACAAATGGGCGCAGGTCCCTTTTCTGCAGCGATTTAAATCCTTCTATTTAAATGTCTCTCTATTCAAGCTAGATTAAGTTCTCATTCCCTCATCCTCCACACCTGCTGGCTGCATTTTATGAAATGTCAAGAAGCCCTCTGGTCACATCACATTAGAGAAATATGCTTATTCTCTTTCTTGAGTTACTGGAAACAGGTGGAGACAGGTAGCCTGGCTCCGAAGGTAAGAAATTCCACCAACCAGCACCTCTAAAGTTCACTAATTAACATGTTATAACCCACATAAAATACCTAAATGTTGTGTTTAGACTTTTTGCAGAAATTAAACAAATTAAACAAATAATATATCATGATCATTTGTGAGCTTTTGAGATGCTGGTAGGAGGATGTTGTTACTTTTGGACATCACCTATGCTAGCAGTTTCCATATGTTTCCAGTCTTTATGCTAAGCTAAGCTAAGTCTCCTGGTGTTACTTCATATTTACAGACATGACAGTGGTATCAATCTTTTCATTTAACTAATAAAGTGAATAATTCCTATAACATCTACATATTTCTTGAAGCTGCTGGAACTCAGTGTCAGACTTGGGACCCTGGACGAGGCAATATTTCCCTCTTGCTGCGGCCGAGTAAAGAGCCCCTTCATTCACAAGCAGCGGCATCACTTCAAGGTTCAGATTGAGGCCGAGATCTATGTGTTCCATTAAAATGAGCGGTGATACAGATCCCACAAAACATGCCAGTGTCAGTCACCAGCGCCTCGTATTTCTGAGGCATCACAGCCTCGCTGCTGCGCACCGGAGACAAATGGATTGTAGTGGAGGGCTATTTGCATAACTGTGAGAGAGTAATGCTGCTGACTTCAGCTAAAAATACTGATAGATGGGTTTAATTCCATTATGTGAGCTGCTGTGTGAGGACGGAGCAGCAGGTGACCTGCAGCAGGGCGACCGTAAAATGCTGGAGAGCTGTGGACAAGGATGACAGACAGATAACCGATCGAAGCGAGAGGTGTCACAGGTCAAGAGGTCAACCTGGCAGATTACATCCCTCAAGGCCACTGACCGCACATTGAAATTGAGCTGACTGAGTTTGGCAGTTATATGGTCCTATGGTCATTACATGAAGCGCGGCATCAAGGACAGCTGGATGTAAGCAATGCTGGAGACATTATGAGCCTTATACACAGCAGAATGCAGCACACGCTCTTCTATAACATGGTGAGCAAGCTAAAGGTCTTCTGGTTTAAAACAGTCAGTGTGGCTGATTGGAAGGAATTTTGGAAATATCAGAAGTCGATCAAGATGAGTGGCTGGTGATGTGTCCATTTCTGCCGTACCTGTATTAAATTTTGACCAGAATTTTTTACATCCAAGAAATTTGTCTCGGTATTTTGGTGCATAACAATACACATAGTCAGCCTAAGAAAGTCTGAAAAAAAGAAAGAACAAGAAAATAAAAACAAGTACCACAAGTCAAGAAGTATAAATATACATTTGAAAAAGTGTAAAAATGAGAGTTGTGCAGGAATGTGGAAAATATCAACCAGGGAAAGTGCAAACGTACACAGTATGAAGTATAAGGAATATGTGCAACGTGCAAGATAGTAAACCAAAAGATGTGTAATAATGTAATTGAGTCAGGTGTGTAAACCTTACATTACCTCAATGGAGCTTGTAGTGAAAATAGGAGATTGTAAGAGTCAGTGTCAGTGAGGTCATGGGCCTTGTTGATGAGGCCATCTGCAGTCAGGAAGAAGGAGGATGGATGGATGGATGGATGGATGGATGGATGGATGGATGGATGGATGGATGGACAATGAATGGTCAGGCACCATCAGACTTTTCTTACACCAAAGAAATTGAAAAACAAATGAATCCATCTGTTCAGTGATGCACCAGGCTGCAAAATAATCTGTTAATCTGTAAATTTTAAAATTCAATATCTTTGAACTTACTAGATCTAAATGAATGATAAATGAATTAATCAAAAACCCACAGAAACATTTTGGGGTTTTTTCACAGTCTGTTGCTGATCAAAAATCCTAAATTTAAATAAAATGTATTCAGTTATTTTTAATCCCACAAATAAAGACAGAGTGTAGCTGGTTGGTGGAGATGTCTTGTATATATGTGCAGTGTCTTCATGATCATGTCGTCCATATACTGTGGACTGTCCTTCTGTCTGTGTACTTACTGCAGGAATGACATTGACCTGCAGCCTCAGGTCACGTCCAGAAAATGATCAGTTTTATTGCTGAGTGGCTGAACATAAATTATCTCAATGTACATGTCTTCTTTGCATCAGATTCACCCTCGGCCCTGCTGGAGAAGAACCATTGATCTTCACATTTGTCTTCCAGACATTTAGTGACATTGATCCAGCGTTTTGCCTTCGTCTCCATCGCCACACACCAGTCTGCCTCGTAATGTCTCCATCGTCTCCTCCATCCCTAACCTATTTTGCTGTGTCCGTGTAGCTGGGTTTCTAATGGGGTCTTATTAGCGGGCCCACCGCTCAGGGAGGGACATTTGATCCTCATTGTAAACCTCCGATGCTTCGACCCTCGGAGGACATCGAACACAACACACAGTTACATCTCACTGCAAACACTCGATCTGTGATGTGGACAACATGTCAATAATGAGCAGCCAGACTTTAAGATGGACAACCATATATTTCCATTTATTATGCCCAAGTGTCATTATCTTTTTGCCCATTTTCATGATAAATAGGCCACTATAGCATTAAATCACTTGGTCTCTCTTTAGTTTTATTTTTTAACTTTAAACTCCATTTGAAAAGTTTGCAGGATAAGTTGGCCCCTGAAATTAATCTCTCTCTTCCTCAAAAACATTTAAGGGGCTGTATTAAAATTACTGGAGGGTCAGAAAAGAGGGAGTGTTTTTTTCTTTTTGCAGAAGTGGTGTGAGAGGAGGGACAACAACAATCCTGTCTCAGATCCACTAATAACTCATAGTGCCAACATGTCAGTTTACAGAAAACACCGAATACTCTGAATCTTTATGGATATTGGTGATTAAACCACTTTCCCACTTTCAGTCTATTCTGCATCATAACATAAAGAGAAAAAGCTAAAGTTAACCCTTCAAATAATTCAAACCGACTCATCTCTGTTCATGTTAATAGTAAAAGTTTTTAGCGATTCTGTTTGAAGAGAAATATTAATAATGCTGGGGAGGACCTTGCTTTTTAAATGAAACATAAGCACCATCAGCGAACAAAAATTATATAGTGAGACAAAGAGGCATCACATCACTCGCACAGAGAACAAGGAATATGCCAAGCCGAGCACTATCATGAAGCCAACCACGGTTCTTAACTCTGCACTTTATTGGACATAAACTCCTCCAACCAGAGGGACAATCAACCACAACTACTGTCTCAGAGAGAGATGTACTGGATTTCAACACTTAACCCAATGACACCTGCTGGACTGAACGATTTCAGTTTCAAATGCTTCCTCTGAACAAGATTATATACAGGAACAAGAATCTGTATCACAGAACTGTTAAATTCTTGGGATTTACCTTTTGACCTGTTTTCAGTTATTGTTGTATTGTCCAAAAAAGATGTTTATGGGACCTTTGTTAATTACCATGTGATCCTTTGAGCCAATCACCTGCCAACTCCTGTATATGAATTATTTCATTTTCCTCCATGCTCTGATGAAGGCCACCAGGCTGAAACATGAGCCTGTGTGTTGACATGTACAAAATAAATTGGTGAGATTAGTCAACTTCGTCCTGAAGATCTGTGTGTGTGCAACCATTTTACGTTCAACATTGGAACTATATGACTTTGGTTTAGGACCACAAACAAAATACTACGAAAGTGCGTCCTTTCAAAGATCTAAGATCAATTGATCGACAATTGGGGAAGAATGAATATTGAATTAGATAATATTAGTCAATGTCAGTCTCTCAGTCTGTTGATCCACCACTTTGGTCCAGACTGAAATATCATAAACCAATATTTAAAGATTGACATGAAATTTTGTGCAGACATTTATGTTTCCCAGAGGACGAATCCCATTGAGTTTCCTCTGACTTTTCCTCTAGCCACCATGAAGTTGACATTTGTGGTTGTGAGTGAAACTTTCAAATGGATTGCCATGAAATCTGGTGTTCATGATCCAAAATGTCTATTTTGAGGTAAACTTTTCCTTTATGTTCCATGTGTATCATTAAATCCAGGGACTTTCTCTTGGCTCAAGAAGCTGTTATATATGTGTGTGTAACCCAGCTTCTCCAGCTCATTTCTGCAGGAGCATCAAAGTAAATGAGAGCTGTCAAGGTCCAACTTGCCGGTGAAGAGTGGGAGACAGGAACAGGACCACTTTGTCCTCTGTGATCTCGGGGGAATAAGCCTTGCATCTCATCTCCTGAGGGCGACAGGCTGCACTTCCCTTGACTGAGCATGTGTGAGCGTGTGCCGAGCACGTGACTAAGAGGTTAAATGGTTGAGTTATGTCCCCACCAATCAATGCCAAATTTCACCACACCCTCGTGACTGAAGACGAGCCAGCTCTCCAGCCCTTAATCTGAAAATGATAGGCCTGTGGAGCCTGTCTAGAATACTGAATCAGACCTATGAGTACACTAGATTTATATTTTATTGCAGTAGATCTTTCTTGTTAAGCAGATATAGATGTTGGTGTGAAGACTGCATTTTAAGCAAGATTTAAGATTTTAAGATTCAAGGAGATAGTCGGGGAAAATGACAAATGGCTCCATAGAAAAATCAGCCAAATTTATCTCAGTCCAAACAGACAACAACAAAATTTCTATTTATCTACACACAAGCAAGCGTGTGAGGGAAAAAAATCCAGTAACATATTGAACCACTGCCTCCACCTGCTGGAGTCTTACAATCATACACCGACCGCGTAGTGTCTGACAAATAAAGACACACTTCTCAGAACAGTAGAGATTTTTAATAAACTTTTCAATTCACAAGTCATATTGCAGCTGACATGATTAGTTTCCTTTTTATATTACCAAAATCATTGCAAAATGTAGTATCATAAATATATGGCAATCTCATATATACTTTTTTGTACATATTTATCTCAAAGGTCCCTTAGTTGTAAAAATAAGCGTAACCAACCTAAAAGTCTGGTGGCAATCTGCAAAATTCAGCACAGTATTTTCTTAAGATTTTAAATACAAGCTCTTACTCTATACTTATTTAAAAGGGCTGCTGCTATAAAGTGAAAAGATTGCTTTGATCTTGATGTTTTATTGCTCAACAGGCATCCTGATTATCTCATGAAATATCATAGAACCATTTAAGTCCACGCAATGAAAACGTATAATGTGTTTTGACATATATTCAATTAAATAAAGGATATAAAAAGGCAATATTGGCAAAAAGCAGAAGCATATAGTATAAGTGCATTTACAAAAAAATAAACTTCCTCTGAATATTTAAAAGATACAAATGTGTGAAACTTTGGAGTGTGACTGCCTGGCTGATGGATAACGGTCACACAGAGCCAGTGTCAGCCAGGGAAGGAGTGTGAAGGTTAACGGGAAGACCTTACTCTGCTCTCTGTGAGGCAGTACATCTTTTTTTTTCATCCCTCCCTCTTTGATTTGACCTCCATCTCCACCCTCTGTTCACCCATTAATCCATCTTCTCATTGATTTCTCTTCTGCTCTTCGTCTCTCAGTGCCAGTCTTCATCGTCGTCATCCTCTCCCTCAGATGAGTCTTCCTGGCTGCTGAACTCCGCCTGCTCCGTCACTCCGTTCCCATTTCCTCCCTGATGAGCCGCCGCAGCCGCCGCCACCACCTTCCTGGCCCGAGCTTCGGCTGCCGCCGCCTGCTCCTCCTCCTCTTTCTGGCGCAGCGCTGCAGCCTTCTTCTCCTGCTCCGAGTGACTCTTCATGTGGGCACTTCGACTCTTCACTTTGTAAAACACTCTGTGGTACAGGGTTTACAGGAAGAACAGTATGCAGCATTACACACAACAGCAGCTGTTTGGAAGGATGCAGCACTAAATGTAACTGAGTCCACTAAACTGCAAGGACTGAATTTCAAGGCATCGTGGGAGGCAAGAGCCTATCCCAGCATGCATCAGTTGTGCAACCAAATCACTAATCAATTTAAGTCCACATGAAGATGTTGTGAATTAAAATGTTTGAAACTAATCTGTGTATTTTTATCCACATATGACAGTCTGCAAATCTTGGCGAGCAAGCATCAGACAAACTGTAATAAATTCAGTTTTAGATAAAAATAAAGTACATTTCTGTCATGATTTGGCCGTACCTGCCACATTTCTTGCATGGAAATACTGCGTCGGGATCCTGCGGGAGCTTTACTGGCGCTCTGGTCTTCCTTGCTGCAGGCTCGGCCCGAGGCCTGTGAGCTGCTGCCGGGTGGTTAGTCTCCTTATTCACAGTGTTCGGCTCTTTCATCATCACCATTGTTCCTGCCTGGAGCACCAAAAATAAGAAGATGTTAGTTTGACATATTTTTATTTCATACATTAGTGAAGGTGAGACTCAACCAGGCCTCTTGACACACATCCACATCAAACTTAAGACACTAGAATTTGTAGTGAAACACTTACATAGTCATGAGCCTGTAGTGACTGAGCGACTCTCGCCTGATGGCTGCTCTCATAGCTGTGGTCGTAAGAAACATCCTTCTTGTCTTCTCCATCCGTCAGTTTTGACTGTTGTGAACTCTGTGTAATGAACAACACCAGAAAAATACAAGAGAGGCACCTTTAAAATTTTAAACACCCTTAAGGCTTTAGAAAGGATAATATGTTGTCCCTCCTGCTCAAATCTTTCTCATTAAGAACCTATGTAAATACTGCTTGGCAACATACATTCTACAACACCGATTCCAAAAAAGTTGGGATGCTGCATAAACGTAAATAAAAAGCAAAAGGCAATCACTTGCAAACAAACTTTGCAGACAACAGTTTTCCAAAGTGTTCCTGAGCCCATGTATTAATCTCCTTTACACAATCCTGTGTTTGACAAAGTGTTGAACTTCTCTCCATCCTCGCTTGTGAATGATTGAGTCTTTCCAGGATGAACCTTTCATACCCAATCATGAAACTATCACCTGTTACCAATGAACCTGTTTACCTGTGGAATGATCCAAACAGGTGTTTTTGGATCAGTCCACAACTTTCACACACTTGTTTGAAACGTGTTGCTGCCATCAAATTCAGAATAAGCAGATATTCACAAAACTCAATGAAGTTGATGAGGTCAAACAAATTGTAAAAATACCAACAAATTTGCTTCACTGAATGTTTTACACAGCATCCCAACTTTTTTGGAAAAACATCAACTGAGTGATTTTAATGCTCTACCACATATCAGCATGGTACAGTCACTCTACCTTAACGTCCACCACGGCCTCTGGGTGCTTCTCCACTGGTGACTCTGGAGGGCCAAACGTTAAAATCCCATTGCGACCAACCTTCACCTGTTTCTTGTACGTGTAGTAAAACTCTACACACTGAGCCACAGTCTTGGTTCGCACCTTTAAAATAAGAAAAAACACACACATGCAGAATTTTACTATCATTATTTAACCTTTTCCACTGTGATGCTGCTGTGCAGGATGCATCTTTCAATATGTGTAGCGTGGATATTGATGACACATTAATGAGGGATTTGTGTACATATTATTACACTATGTAATAAGAACAAGCTTCAGATGAGTGGTGGCCTCTGTCTCATGACACTGGTATTCTCATTATTACCGTTTCCTCAAAATGAAGACCACATTTGCCATAAATCCAGCTATTTCCTGTCACAAGATTTGCTTAGTCAAATTTTCCTCTTATTACACATTTTGGAACTTAAACCACAGTTTCAGGTGTTTGTGATGAAAAGCAGCCTTGTCCTATTTTCAAAAGGACATTTTCCATTACATCTGAATCTGGCTTCATATTGTTAAATGTAGACAAAAGCTATGGTGGAAAATCTGCACTTTATTTGGCCTTGGCCTAATGCCTCAAAATGTATGTGTTAATGATTTATTGGCATTGAAATGCCACACAGAGCACATTTAATTAAATACAAATGTATTTTGTGTTGGGACTTATTTACATTGATTCATAATCGTTTTTGCTGAAAGGGTAAAATCGACGAGCGTACCAATTTCTGCACCATAAAGAAGTCCTTCCTGTAGGCAGAGATCCCCTTATTGAAGTAGCGCTTCTCTTCTGCAGTCCAGCAGTCGGAGCCTGTCAGTAAATCACACACAGTACAATGTATCGTGTGTTTACAGGAGAGAATGAGGAAACATTTAAAGTCAGGAAGAGAAATCAGAGAAAAAGACAGCAGGAGGAAGATGAAGAGACAGAGGCAGCTTCTATCTTCCTGTAGCGTCAACACTCACCTGAGTAGTGATAACCTGCCAGATGATGACCTTTGGGGAAAAGTGGGCCCTGAAGCATCAAACGTCCCAGTGTTTCCTTAAATGCAGCACGATTAAATAAATGAGTCACTGTTCTTCATTTGAATGGTTAAACTGTGCTACACAACACATTAATAAAGACATTTTAAGAGTTTGACTAATCCTACAAACTGAATTGCAGTAGGTTGAGTGAGTCATACTCACAAGGAAATCTCCTCCACATTCATGTAAACAGTGTAAAACCAGCTCCTGGTTGGTTCCTCCACCTCTGAGCACACTGGAACAAGCCATGTTCATCAAATCCATCACTAAAAAAAAAAGAAAATGACAGCAGTTTGAAAGAATTAGTGGGGAAGAGATAGTGACATAAAAACTCACACAAAAAAAGAATAACAAGGATCAGTGGATGACAGATAATGTGAGATACTAAAGATAGATACTAACTCCTCTCTTGATCACCATGTTTGAGGCGGGAGTCATCCACAGGGAGCCAAACCAAGTCGGCCTTGTGCTGGTCAAACTGGGAGGAAGGTTGATCTTGCAACTCGGGAATTTCTGCCTGGAACTTCTGCCCGATGTTGATGCGCCTGGACAAGTAAAAAAAGGACGTGAGTACACCAAACCGACCGTTGGAGAACCTGAGAGGCCTGTTTGAGGGACTGTACTTACGGTTCGAGGCTAACAGGTGTGGCGTCAGTGATCAACGGCAGAACAGGTGGTGTGATTTCCGAACTTGCTGAAAATACAAAAGAAACATCCTTTTTAGAGACAATCTGGCCTCATGAGTAGAATTTGTCTTGAACTTGCAGATGCAACAACCAAGACTTACTGGAGCGCAACAGGCTGCGTGTGGCAGATTTGGGCGTAGGCGGCGGAGGAGGAAGGATTTGGTTGCTTGCAATGTTGGTCAGGAAGGTGGAGAAGTAGAGTCCTGAGCCCTCGCGTACAGGAGACAGGATGGGTGGAGGCGTGTACGGGGGCAAGGTGAGGGGGTTGTCCGGCAGGCGCACTGGAGAGCGCAGGTTGCTCTGGTAGGAGGTGATGCTGGAGTATAGGGATGGAGGGATGAAGGTGGATGGTTTGTGTGGAGGGATGATGAGAGGCTCGGGGCGAGGTCGACGCTTGAATTTGGATTTTCCATCCTCGTCCAGTCCTGGATAATTTTCCCCATCCTGGATAGAAGAAGGATTGGGTGCATTTTAAGGTTTTGATCAGACCTTTAACTTTTTTCTGGAAAGGTTTGATTTTCTTGCTTCAGATCATGCTGCCAAATTACAATGAAACCTGCAACTGAGGATGAACTTGTCAGCATTAGGGTCTTTAAATAATACTTTAGCACCTCCTTGTGGGCAAATAAAATATCCTGTTATAGGATGTCCCAGTAGATCACCTGGTAGAGCATGTACTATGTGTTTCATTGAGGCTGAGTCCAGGCTGCAGAGGCCCGGGTTTGACTCCAGCCCAGTCTCTTAGCTGTATGTCATCCCCTCTCTCTCCCCTGTCTCTCTTCAGCTGTCACTATCTAATAAAGCAAAAAATGTTGGCAGAATATATTTTATCATTCCACCCCAGAGACTTTCTGTGGACCGACAGATCCGAGGAGTCCATTTCTGATGACTGAACAAATAATTCTGTTGAGACGTTGAGAATATTTGTTGTTAAAATCCATGACTTTGATTAAGTTAAGTTAATGCACTTTGTGTGTAATTCATATTTATTTCATTTAATGAATGTGTGGACCAACTCAGCTGCAGCTAAAAGGCCTCTGTGTGGTAACTTTGCTTCCATGATTGAGTAAGATCTGTGTTTGCTTAATATGTTACTGTTGTCCATATTATCAGCAATTGTACAGTACTTTCATGTAGAAATTGCATAATTAGTATGATAATTAAGTTCTGTCTGTTTTTTTTTCCCATTTTCTGACGGTGGATCAGTTTTAAATATTTCAGGAAGTAATGAAACACCTTTCACCTGTTAGATAAAGAGCTACCATCTCCTCAGCAAGATTACCAGCTTTGCTCTGCCCCATTGTTATGTGGAAACTACTCGCTCTGTGCACAGCATGTAATCAGATGGTGGTTAAAATAATTATTGACTGACTTCTTTATTAGAGCAGTTTGTTGGGTTGTGCTGTATTCACCAGTTGCTCCTCTGGTGTATTTCTGACATAGTAGCTCAAGAAATGTTTGCTGTAAACTGCAAATGTTGTTATCACAAGTAAACATGTCTGTCGCCAAATCAACCAGGAAGTTTACTGGACAGAAGATTAACAGGCCTTCTTTGCTACGGCATTGATATGGACCTTCCCTACATCTGATTGGACCAAAGCACTACTTGCCATTGATCTTGTCTTCAAAATGGACGTGCATGTGGCTGTCTCATTTCTCCCACACATCTTCCTAAATTACTTCTTTTTAATAGCCATGACGTAAGTAGGACGTCCAATGCTCGCTTGCTGAAACAGGCTTCATTGTGAACCTACACACCCAGTTTAAAACAGCTGTTCATGCTGTTAAGTTTGAGTTAGTGAGTCATGTTATCATCTAAACCACGCCACAAACAACTCAAAGGCCGGATTCTGCGAGGGTACTTGTACTCATGAGAACTTTGAAGTTGCATCTTAAGGAGGTCTTGGGGTAGTTATGTAATGTGGCCTGAGTCTGAATAAACATCTACAACCATGACTTTTATATACGCTTCATTGTGGGATGTGAAAACTAATAATCACAGGGTTTCAGAGCCAAAGCACAATTACTCAAGTACTGTAATTAAGAAACATTTCTGGACGCTTGTACTTTACTTGAGTACTTTCATTTTATGCTACTTGCTTACTTACTACGGTAATAATAATACAGTAAGGTAAGGTATCACTAAAGGGCCCTTCTAATGTATAATTATATTTTTACTTTGATAATTTGCTGATAATAGTTTCATACTTGGACTTAAATAAATTTTTGCTTGGAATGGAGTATTTTTAATTATTGAATTGCAGATCTAAATACTTCTACCACTGGAGGCAACATTGACATCTTAAGAGGCTGATAATGTGATTACAGGTCACTCTAAATCTACTTTTTCAACACTGACTGAAAGAATATCAGTAATAAATCAATGATCAAAGCAATACAAACGTCATCTCTTTGCAACACTAACCTGGCCAAAGCTCTCGGTGATGGAGTTTCTGAGCGATCGCCGACGAGCCACGATGACAGAAGGTTTGCGATCGGACTGTCCAGCAGGCCGCTCACCCGGGCCGAGTCGTCCCTGAGCCCAGCCCCCCTGAGGATCCGCTTGAGATCTGTGCACTGGAACAGATACGGGGATAACCAGAGGCACCATGGTGGCCTGTCTGCCTGAAGGACCGTCTTCCTGTTGAGGCACGAAAGCAAAGAGGAGGGAAGAAGACAGGAGGTGGAAAAAAGAAAGTACCAGGCAGATTTGGGAAGTAGCAGGAAAAATGGAAAAGTGGTTGAGATATAAAAAGAGAAGAAGATGGTGTGAGTGCACAAGGTCATCTACACATACAGGCAATTTCAAATAAATTAGAACAATATATATGTTAATATATAAACTATTTTTTCAATTGTTGGATTAATCCTTTAGTCTGGGAAAAATGAAAAAAAGAGTGAAAAATGCCCATCGCACAAATAACAAGACATCTATAATTATCTTCAATAATCTGTCAAAGATTTTCAGTTTACAATGATATAAAACTGAGAAAAGCAGCAAATCCCTACTGCTTAAGACGCTTTTTAAAAATTTGACAGATTTTAACTCCCACAGATCAAAACGTGAAAATCTGCAGCACTGAATCTGTCAAATGTAGCACAAGGATTACACAGTTTACACAGATTATAGTTTTATTACCACATATTTCCATTCAGACGAGTGCACACGCCTCTCTGGTATTTCTGGTCAAGCTGATAAAATTGTCAGCAATCCTAAAGTCTACTAGTAGCAGTGAAATGTGTAGATCAGTTTTGTGATTTTACGCTTCAGACAAAAGTAAGAATCAAGAGTTTGAATCTCATCTCCTAAACCAGAAAAGTGCTGCTTGTTACCCACAATACAACAGCTCTGGGTTGTGAATAGCCGTATTAAACCTGTTTGGTGTGAGAGTACAGGAGTGTAGCTGTGCAGGTTGACAGCTCGGCCGCTCCCTAGCTCTGCTGAATGACTGGGAAAGAGCCTGAGGAATGTGGAGGTGTGCAGACATGCAGCTGCTCCAACTGTACATCCAGCATGCACACGCTGCACAAAAACCTATGGAGGAGCCCGATAAACCCTGAGGGCAGCGCACTAAACATCCCTGCGCTAAGAACAAAATGAATTTAACTACTTTTCGTGCTCGTCTGTTTAACGAAGCTGCAGAAGATTAAATAAAGAAGCCAGCTCCGGTGGGTGTGCCCTGGAGAATGTAAACATTATAAATCCTGAATAACAAGGTTAAGGGTATCACCTTTGTTTTGGCGATAAAAATGAGAGCAATACTTCAAATTCAAAAGGAGGACTTTCAAATAATAGCTGTTTTTCAGGTTGTGCCGGTATCTTGTGCATGACAATGTGCTGTGCAACATGACCGTGCACACAGCCGGCGATAGTCAAGACTTCGACATCTGTAGGAATCAAGTAGTAACAGACCTAAGAAAAGAGTTTTGTAAACCATAGGGAAGTTCTGCATAGAAACAGGGTTCTTCCTCTTTGCACAGCTGCTTTGCCAAATGAGAAAGTTTGCTCTTACATGCACGGATTAGCTCATTTTACCATTCTTACTCAAGCAAACTGGGCCTAAAGGAAGTGTTTTAATTTCTATTTTGCAGGAAATGAATGGTAAATAATTGATAATTATACATTTATATTTAGTACATTTTATATAAATAATTAAGAACAGTGGCAGAGAGTAATGAGTGATTTTTTAACCTTAACCATTTTAGCAGGCTCCATTTCTGACGCCTTCTGGGCCAGAGTCTCCAAGTTGATCTCCTTCGACGCCCTCCTTCTCCTGCTGGTGATCTGGATGACCCCTCCTGTCGTCACCTGGCTTTCCCCTCCTCTCACAGCCTGAACGCCTGCTACTCCATTCTGGGACGGTGGAGGCTCTTTGGATGCTTGAGGCCAGATGTTTTTTGAAGGGGGCCCCAGTGGGGACTGTCCGTCTCTGGAAAGGCGACGTGAGCGCCGAGGTGCAGCCAGCGGTGCATCCGAAGGCTCTGCGGGATTTGTGGTGACTTTTTCGGGGCATGGATCAGGTACAGATGATGCTTCACAGGTTTGAGCCTCTGGTTCCTGCTTCGACTCCACTGACTGGACATCCTCCTTTTTAGGCACGGTGTCAGGTGGACAAGGCTCAGGAGGCTGATAAGTCACAAAGTTTTGGGTTTGTTGCTGTTTTGGTTGCACCTGTAGTTGTGCCGTTTCTTGCTGTGGCACATTTTGTTGTTGCAGTTGCTGCTGCTGTTGCATTTGCTGAATGTGTAGCTGTCGCTGGTGATACTGTTGCTGCATCTGCTGCAGCTGTTGCTGTTGCATTTGATGCTGCTGGATTTGTTGCTGCTGCTGCTGCTGTTGCATATGCTGCTGCTGTTGCAGCTGAAGTTGATGTTGCTGATGCAGCTGCTGTTGCTGTTGTTGTTGCTGCTGCTGGTGATGGTGATGCATTTGTTGCTGCTGCATCTGGTGGAGCAGCTGCTGTTGAGTTTTGGGCTGCTCCCCGTACGCCAGGCTCGGAACTCCCTTGTTGCCTGGAAAAACAGAGTAATAACCGGATGAAAACTGTTGCTTGCTGGGTCTAAATGTTGTCTGGAAGGGCTGCAGCATGGACCCCTGCAAAGTGTGAGAAGGCACGTGGGGCTGACCTTGGAGCTCCACACCTTTGTGGGCGTGCTGGTAGGCCTGCAGCTGGGCCTGGTGCATCGCAGCCGCGGCGTGCTGCTCCCACTCCAGCCCCCTCCCCTGAGCTTGGGCCTGGGTGGCATCTCTGTAAGCCTCAACGGAACCTGGCAGTTGATTCTCTCCCCCCATCGGCAGAGCTACGCCCTCGTGGACTCCTTTGTGGAACGCCATCTGACCCCTGACATTCACTCCGCTCATATAGGAGCCAAAGTTCTGGCCCCAGGCTGGCACAGGAGCCTCCTGAGACCAGCCGGGGACCTGTATGGAGTCCTGGTGCATCCACTTTACTGGAGCAGCCTGTTGATAGTGCGGTAGACTTTGGGGCCCTTTCTCGGGGTTGTAAACACCAGAGCTGCTAGCAGAGTCACTGTGGCTGGACTCCAAAGCCGGGGGTCCCATACCATAATAAACCTCCCCTGAATGCTGCACAGGCTCTTTCATGGCTGCAGCCCGATGCTTGCCGCTCTTGTCAGCACTGACTTGAGGAGGGAGACTCATAGTAATATTATAAGGCACAAAAATGTTGGAGTCAGAGCTCTCAATGTTGATCTGTGAGCATGCAGCCCGCTCAGTTATTGCCTCTGTAGTGTGCTTTCACTGCCTGTGGCTGAGGAATTCTTTGTTTAATTGTGTATACAGAGGTATTTGGGAGGAAATATAAATCCCAATGGGAAAGTGCAGGGTGGGGGAGCATGCAACCCTCCTTGCAGAATCAAATCTGAGGTTTGCTCATTCTTCTCATCCTCTTTATGGTGCAGGACCCTGCGAGAGAAAGGAGGAGTTGAGACACTTTCTTTTTCTCTCAAGACATGCATTGAAAAGTTTTCTGTGCAGCAAAGAGGAAATCGAGGCCTACACAAGCAAACAGAAGCAGTCAGTAAAATCAGGCAGACAAGTGTGTGTGTGTGTGTGTGTGTGTGCAGGGAGAAAACAAAAACCTATATTTCCATAATTGCGTCCAGGTGGGTGCAGAAAGGAGCCGAAGACGTTTGGAAGCCAGCAGCAACAAGGAGGCGCCTACACTTCAGCTGCCATTTGGCATAACAAGAAATACAGGAAACGGAGCGATAGCCACTGATGTTATGTGAAAAATCAGCAATAAGGAAGCGCCTGAAGAGCTGAGAGCTGTTGGGCAACACGGCGGATTAGTAAGCATGAACAAAACCAGTGTTGTGTACCTGATCAATGGCGCACAGAGCTCTGCATGACCAGCTCCATGGAGCCACTCTGCCCTCGATCAAAGTCGACTACATGCAGCTCCATGAAGGGATCGTGCGCAGTAACATGTCATAACTATCTTGACAACTTTCCCTCGAGTTTCACTGCGCACAATATGGCGATCAGGCGACTTTACAATCCCACCAAAGCATAATCCAAAGTCCGCAGAGGCGCTTTGAGGCTGCTCTCACAATGTTGCACACTGTATCCGCAAAACTGTGCACTTCAGGAAAAACATGTCCACAACTTTCCCCCCCCCCCTCCGCATCAAGCTGTAAAAACCGCACATGCAACAGCGGCTGCGTGGGAACTGTGCGCCGCAGCGGCCTGTGCAGGTTATTTCCGCAGATTTGGACACTGCGCCGCACGAGCTGCGCAAATGTCAGCTCTGCGTTTTGCTTTATCCAGGTTAGATGAAGAGCGGCGAAACTGCGCAAACACGCAGAAAGTTGTGCTGCCCGGAACGCTGCGCCTCACCCCAAAACAGCTCAACTCACATCCTGTTGTCCAATCCGATTGTCTGGCCACGCCCATCGCTGTATTCGTGTGCGTTTGTTTTGCCGTCATGGCCGCACCGGAGAGTGGAGTCTCAGCTCGTCACGCGGAAACAGTTTGTTGTGGGCGGTAGCAGGGCTGTAGGCAGAAATACTGGAGTCCAAACAGGCCCCCCTTTCACCCACCCAGATAATTTAGAAGAGACCTTTAAATTTGATGACAATGTTTTATTAGTTTGGATATTTTTCCTTGTTTAATTCATTCACGTCATCCATTTTATTTTTCATAAAATATTTTACTTAGAGTTTTTCTAGTTTGAAAGCTGAGTGTTCTCTTCTTTGCCAGGAATTTTATTCTGATGGCAAAAATGGTTAAATCTGTGTGTTTATTTATTCATTCATCTTCATTTTTTATTTATATATTTTTATGTATTTATATTATTTTTTGCATTTCATTTTCTTGATCTCAAAAGTTTTCAACCCTGTAAAAATGCACTGTGTAACTTTAAATCATAAAATATAATCTGCAATTGAGGTCCCTGTATTCCCAGAAAATAAATATAACGCCAATGATCTACAGTATTTGTCCACAGTTGCCACAAACATTGACGTAGCATAAAATTCTGGACCCTGTGCAAAGGCTCGATTGCACATAAATGAACTCTTAACAATTTACAGTAACTTTTTCTTTTTAACTAACTTTGTAACTTTGTAACATCCAATAATAATAATAATAATAATAATAATAATAATAATATAGCAGCATAACTAAGGGCTGTTTCAGGACTCACCTGAGCCAGCCCTAACTATAAGCTTTATCAAAGAGGAAGGTTTGAAGCCTACTCCTAAATGTGGAAAGGTTGTCTTTCAGTCATTGCTCAGTGTTAATTGCATTTAGCTTGAAATATAATATCATACTGCTGACTAGTTTCCTCTCAGGTGTATCAAGGTGTGGAAGGGGACAATGTGGTCCAGGCTGGGAACTTCCATCCACCATCACCGATCAGTCTGCAGTGGTGCAGTGTTCATTGTCCATTGCATTATTGTGGATCACATTTTGTTCACTCTTTGATTTGCATGTGTTGTTTTGCTCCACAGTGTTTCAGGGATGCAGGAGTTTGCGAACCAATGAGGAGAGAGCAGCGCTGTGACGTCACTATGAGAGAGCGCACCGGGCATCAGTCACCATCCGTTAGCAGGCTAGCTGGCTAACTGTGGCTGTTATCTCATTTGTGAAATAAGCAGCTTCTTGCAATGACCTGGCTTATTGAGAACAAACTGGGAGAATGGGAACTGTTTGGATTTTACACACTATTCGGGATCGCAGTGGTGCAGCGAAGCCAGGTAAGAGGTCAGAGAGGTTATCTTTAGTAAATATGCTAGTTAGCTTGTTTACAGGCGCCGCATTGAGCATCGTCTTCTAGCTAGATTAGCCTCCTAGCGGCTAATCCTCTCAAACGACAGCTTTATTATGGCCGTTTATGAGCACTGATTGCAGCTGTGCTAGTCGTAGATGTGTTTTGGCACTGATTCAATCAAACCAGATAATGCTAGCTGCTATCTGTAGGTGACCATCAAGCGTCTTAGATGAACCTTGGAGACGTGAGGCGTAGCTAACCTTTGTTGACGTTTAAATGTATAAGATGTACGATCAGAAAAAAACTAAAGGTTCATCTTGCCATCTTTAGCATGCAGTGTGCAGTGATTGCCAAGCTGAAAGTGAATTTTAAATCCGCTCCCTGTTTCCAGTGAGGGGCTCGGGTCACTGATGCCAGCTGCAGGCTGTAGCTGAGAGCACTCAGGATGAGTGGGGCTGGAGAGCACACAGACATCCTGTCAGTGGCAGACGTGGTCAGAGACAGATGGAAAGTGGTGAGTGAAGAAAGAGAAATCACAAAATTAAAATGATGAAATGATAAATGTTTTCTCCACAATCATGCTTTTGATTGACAATGAATACTCCTCCTTCTTTTCAGGCAAGGAAGATAGGTGGAGGAGGGTTTGGGGAGATCTACGAGGTTCTGGATCAGTTGAGCCAGGCCACTGTTGCCTTAAAGGTGGAGTCTGCTCAACAACCCAAACAGGTGCTGAAGATGGAGGTGGCTGTGTTGAAGAAGCTTCAGGGTGAGTGATAACTGAAACTTCCAGAGAATGACTGAGTAACACAGTTTCACATATGGTTTAACCCCAGATCATTTGGTCAATTTAGTTAGAAGATGACATCCTAGCAATAATCCAACTCAAACATATACCTATTAAACATTTCACATAATGTTTTGTTGAGTGAAATCATATTCATTTTTATGATATAAGTAGCAGTTCTTTTTAACACCTCAAAACACATTCACATTAGGTGAAGACGGAGGCGTTTAAATGGTAAATTAACCGCATTTATAGCCTGCTTTTTCTAGTCTACCGATTCAGAGCGCTTTAAAACACATGCCACATTCACACACTAATAACACAGCTGTTGGAACAATACAGGGGTTTAGTATCTTGTCCAAAGACACTTCACCATGCAGACTGAAGAAACCAGGGATCGAACCACCATCTAATTAGTGGAATACAAGGAATAGAAATTTTGTCTATTATGCACAGCAGTGATCAACCAATCTACCTATTCACATAAATATCTACTGTTTGACAGGCAAAGACCACGTGTGTCGCTTTGTGGGCTGTGGCCGAAATGATCGTTTTAACTATGTGGTGATGGAACTCCAGGTAGGATCTTTATCAGTCGATGCTAGTCATGTACTTTGTTCCCTGCTGACACCAAATCACTCTGCATCATGAATATGACATGCAACACCGATTTCCTGTTTGAAGGGGAGGAATCTGGCAGATTTACGCAGGACCATGACCCGCGGCACCTTCTCCGTCTCCACAACTTTGAGACTTGGCAAACAGATTTTAGAAGCCATTGAAAGCATCCACTCTGTAGGCTTCCTGCATCGTGACATTAAGCCTGTAAGTTGACCTGAACATGTATGTGTATTAACTGAGCGGCTGTATGACAGTCGGTTCACCCTTTAAATTGAACTGTCTTGTGTTTGTCTGTGTTGTTAAACCTGCAGTCTAACTTTGCGATGGGAAGACTAGCCAGTACCTGCAGATGCTGCTATATGCTTGATTTCGGCTTGGCTCGCCAGTTTACCAACTCCAGCCAGGAAGTCCGTCCAGTAAGTACTCTGTGCCAACTTCCTCAAAGCACTGTTTGGGCTTTTTTAATCATAAATGCTACGAGTTACTTATCCTCATTATCCTTTTAATGCTTAGTATGTCAATTGTTGTGATGGGTTTAATCAATAAAGTATCATTACAAAATGGATCCTGGAGAAATTAGAATAATTATATTAATGCTTGCTTTTATAGAAAAATACTAAGAATGGCTTTATGATGCTGTGCAGATGTACAATTTTGGGCCTATCAGTAAAATTTCACACCAAATAAAATTTTAATTCATGTCACTCTGACAGCTTTCACATGACCCCTGTGTGACCTTAATGACCCTCATGTGACATCAATGTGTGACCATTACAAAAAAAGGTTTAAGGTTGCCCCAGAAATGTTATTAAGACTAACAAAGTAACTCCATTTGTCTTTAACATAGTACTCATAGATACCACAGAAGGCTATTTAGAACTCATAAAGTTGTAAAAGACAAACATTATGTTACGTCTGTTTCCATGTAACTATATGGTCATGATATTATATCCTTGTTCTCTTTCAGCCTCGTCCTGTGGCAGGCTTCAGAGGAACTGTGCGATATGCTTCAATCAATGCTCATAAGAATAAGGTGAGCAAACACCAAAAGCATATTTTTTTATTTATATTTATTTTACTGTTGAAATAACTCACACTTGTGTATCTTAATCTGTAGGAAATGGGCCGTCATGATGACCTGTGGTCCCTCTTCTACATGTTGGTTGAATTCATGGTTGGTCAGCTGCCCTGGAGAAAAATTAAAGACAAAGTATGTGCCTATATGTGTTTAGTCAATATAGATGTGTAATTCACAGTATGTGTGTCCATCCAAACTCTTATTTTTCTTCTCTCTCTGCTTTCAGGAACAAGTAGGAAATCTAAAGGAGACATATGACCATCGACTCATGCTTAAGCACCTTCCCTCAGAGTTTAGTACTTTTCTGGACCACATCTTGACCTTAGACTACTTCACTAAGCCAGACTATCAGGTTGGCCATCTCAAGTTTGGCATATTTTGCATGCACTGTTCATTCCTCTCCAGGTGCCAAACGCTGACACCTTTGGTTTCTTTGTGACAGCTCCTGATGTCAGTGTTTGAGAATGCTATGAAGAGCCACAACGTGCTGGAGAATGACCCGTACGACTGGGAGAAATGTGACTCCGAGGATATGCTGACCATCACTGCCGCAGCAACCACTGCTCAGCAGCTCACTCGCCTCACACCAGCCTACTTAGGGTATTTACAGCCAAAGAACGCTCTGTCACTTTTGACATATACCTGTTTTTTCTGTTAATTGCTGTAGGCTCATTGTCGAAGTTTCACTTGTGCTGTTCAAACTTTCTTCACACTCTGTCGAACATGAGTTCAAATATATAGCTGCAGCTTTTTTTAGACTAGAAATCCGCACAGTCAGATCCCTGAGAAATGGCTGCTCTAAATTGTTCTGTGGAAATGAGCTGCAGGGTGACCTTCCCTCTCCTCCACAGCATGGCCAATGCTTCAGTGCTGCCGGGCGAGCTGCAGAGGGAGAACACAGAGGATGTCCTGCAAGGGGAGCGCCTCAGTGACGCTGACAACTGCCCCCCCATCCCCACGCCGACCACCCCTGGTGGAGACGTATGGGAAGAGATGGACCGCAACCGAAACCATAAACATGCCCAGCCGATGATCAGGAAGGTAGGGTCAATGTAGTTCACTGTCACCACTTACTTACTGCTGTGATATTACTCTCATGTAATGCTTCTCTTCCTGTGCAGTGAGGTGTAAAGTTTATCTCAAATCTCTCCAACACTGCATTTACTTTTTTTTACTATAACACATGTAGTATTTTTGAGCCTTGTTGTCATATATTCTTCTCAGGTGGTGAGTGAGGATGAACACAGTCAGAACCAGGGAAACCAGAGCCCCAACACTGGCTCCATGCAGAGCTCTCCCAGACGGGTGCGATCAGAGACCATGTTCTTGGACCGGGCTGCGCCACTGCTCCGGAGGATGAGACACAGTCAGAGCTTGGCATTTGAGAAGAGACTCGCACCTGAACCCAAGCCCACCATCGAACGCTTCCTTGAGGCCTAGTTAGTACTTAACACACACCAAATTTAGATACACTTGTGACAACTTGTAAAAATGAACATTTGGGGAAACAGACTCACCATAACATGTACAATATGTTTTTCCAGCTTGGGCAAACAGCGTCCTGTCCTTTCTCAAGTCGGAGAGAAATCCATTCCTGAGAGGGGACACGGGCAGCAGACGCCCTCCTGCAACGAGGAACACTCTGGCACAGCAACCCCCGACCAAGAGGAGGGCGCAGCGAGCAGCGGCTTTGTGGCCGTAAACCTCAGTCCGGTTCCACAGGAGGGAGACTCTCAGGAGTGGGTGATGCTAGAGCTGGAGCAGGGCAGTGGTTCTGGAGCCACCAAGCCTCCAGGTGAAGCCCCACATGAGGACAAGCCTGGGATTCACACGCCTGCTGAGACAGAGAACCAGTCCTCTGAGCCACAGGACGGCCAGTCCACAGCAGTGCCGAGCAGTCCTGTCCTGTCGCAGATGTCCATGCCCGGCACGTGGCTACTGGGCCACAGGAGGCTTCCAGGGATGCTGGGACAGATGCCCTCAGTCATTATGGGAAGACCCCAGATGGACCAGGTAGGGGTGACCAAGCATTTTGCTGTGCATGAACTGAATGAACTAATGAAATTTGTTGTACATCAGCTGGTAAAACAATCATGTAGTGTGGACCATAAATGAGAAAAATGTACAGTACACATTCATATGAAAAGATGTCATTGATATATGGATATAAGCTGGAGTACAACAGTATATAAGTATTGCAAAAATACTGAAAAGTATGGAAAAAAAACAACAGAATTGTCAACCAACTGTTGACAGAGTGGCTACACCACTACTGACAACAAAATAAAATCAAGTATAAACACTAATACAATAGATTGAGCTAGTTTTATAGGATACATTTTATGACTTAGATAAACATATGAGATTTGAATATTTCGACATGCTTTTTTCTTTCAGAATTGTAGCTAAAAATAGGATGGAATTTATTAAAGAGTTTATGTAAAATATTCGAAAAACATTCTATCCTCTAACATTCATTAAACTCTTCTCAGTCTTCCAGCTGTGCGCCACAGTCCCCAGTACAGGAGAGGAGTGATGCAATACCACTAGAGGCACCATCTGGAAAATCTGACAAAGGTCCAGAGGAAATCTTGAAGGATGGAGGGAGGTTGGAGTTAGTTCCAGTGCCAAGCCCAGCCAAAGGCCCCACTGCTCATCTGACAAACGACAGAGACCCAGAGAGTGACTCTGGTCTGCCCGATCGCTCCTCAGAGCCCAATCAGCAGCCTCAAGCTGACACAGTAGGAGGCGCCATGGAGAGCACCGTCACCGTCTCCTCCTCTCCACCCCCAGCTCTGCTCAGGCGGAGAGACTCTCCCTCGTCCCCGAGATTGAGTCGAATCCCAGTCCGTGATCCCAGCGCCCTCCTGGACTCCCCGAGCAGGGACCTCAACATGGAGAGGCGTCACCGCTGGAGCAGTCCAGTCCCCGGCTCCCCCACCCACTCACCTTCTCCATCTCTGTCCTGTGACAACCTGCCCTGCGCTTTGCCGAGGGACAGACTGTCCTCAGAGCGAGGCTCCAGGTCCGACTGTGGTGGAGAAGACCCTCTCTCTCTGTCCTCCTCTTCAGGTAGTAAAAGTAAGATCCCACGTCCTGTGAGCGCCACCTTCATACCCGAGCAACTGACAAGCAGGTTTCTGCCCCGACCACCTCCTGGGAAGCCACCCATCCGCCCGTGTGTGGACAACAGGTACAACCAATATTCTGAAATGATCACAGATCCTCATTTATCTCTTTTTGTTAGTTGGTAAATATGTAAAGTTATAATCCTTAAGATTTCAGTCCTGGTTGATTTGGCGACTCCTGTGGTTACTTGTGGTTTCAGCAAGTGTGGTTTAATACTACAGCAAATACTCAACAGAAGAGCAACTTCATGTCTTTTTACAGTGCATCCAAACAAACTTGCTTTGGTTTAATAAAGATGTCAGTCTGTAGTTGGCCTTTTCCCATCATGTACAAGCAACTGCAATCTGTACACAACAGTAGGACACAGTAATAGGAGCTATTACCGTGCTTTAGTGGAGTAACAGAAAACGGTAACACTAGATTACATGCTGCGTTGTTTCCTGTGAATCCCTTCTGTGTAAGGCAATTTGAATCCAGTGGAGGAATGGAGTCCACCACCAACAATGAATTAAATGGGTATTGCTGAGAAAATGCTGACATTAAATATCAGAACAGGGTGTCATTTAATCAAAATCTAATGGAATATAACTTTAATGTAGAGCTGGAAGAACCATCATACAGAACGCAACGTAATCCCACTGTTTTATGTCCTTTTCTCCAGACGACGGCGGCTTAGAGTGAGAGCCAGCAGCACTAGTGATGCAGACTTCCTGGCCAGTCTGACTCAGCTGATGCAGGACCGCAGCGGGATGCTCTTCAGCCCTCCCCCTCGCCCTCGCAGCTCCTCCTCCTCCCTGCAGCGTTCGCTAAGCTCCTCCCCCTCTCGCCATGAGCTCCGGGAGGGCGGGGCACTGCAGGGACGTAGCCGCTCTCCATCTAGCTTCTCCGGCTCCCCTCCTGCTCGCCATGCTCACCCACAAGACAGGTCCGGACTCGGTCACTGGGACCACAGCTCCAGGGGAAGGGGCCTGATCCACGAGGGTAAAGGCAAAGTGAATCGATGACTGTATTTGACACAAGTGACTGATCCGGATGGTGCAACTGTAGCGAGAGGCTGTCTCACATCCAGTCCCTGATAGCATGTGTAAATACGGTATTTACTCAAGGGAATGTACTGTATGAAATGTAAAATGTATGATAAATTGTATTTATTTATTTATTCATTTACTGGATGTGTCTCTCAAAATACTTGACAATGTGGCTTGATACCTGCAGTTGAAACAAAAAGGTTGAGAAAACCTTAAGATTGCCAACTCTTTACCTCTCATTTCACTCCTCTCTTAACACTCCATGTAGGCCTAATATGAGACCAAAAAGATAACGTTTAATACTTGAGGGATGTAAAAATGATGCTAATTGTAGATATGTACCATTAAGAAAGTGGTATACACTAATAGAAACCATGTACTCATGTTAAGAACACTAATAGTAAATAACACCACACACAGTATACCAACATCAGCATTCATGTACAGAACCAGGGCATGCAGCCCCATAATGACCTCATTCCTGTAAAACAGCTAGATTAATTATTATATGTAACAATGAATTGCTCATTTGGCATATCACAGTGTAGTATTGTGCTTTTACTTTGCTAGAAAATCTTTGTCATGCAAAACGCGTCAGCAGATTAGAATGTACCTGTAAGTGCACTCATATTTAAGTATTGTAAAAGTGCATGAGTATCATTGCAAATGTTTTTTTTAATTATTATTATTCATTTGTACAATCCGCTAAGACATCTGTATTTTTATCGAACTGCTTCTGATCAAAATACATCATAATGTAGACCGGAAACAACCTGCATTTTTATTTCATACATGATCTAGATGGTAAGAGAAGAAAACCGATATAAATGGAAACTTTCATCATGTCTCATTGTTGTTGCAGTTTATTTTTTTATCACAATTTAAATATATATTAAAATAAGTAAATTCAATAAATGCCAGATCTCAAAAATATTATTTCCTGGCTACACATGCTGTAGTTTTCATTGTGATTAATGTCAGTTCACCTAAATTTCCTCACTATTTCCTCCTTCGTGCTGAGCGGTACCTAGCCATACAGATAGTTTTGGTTTTAGTTGACCAAGTTTTAAGTTGTCAATTGAATGGAATTCGTTTTGTGGCACTCACAGCAATGGAAACTGAGATTTAAACAACTTTAATTGCAACAGTGTCCCAGTTACTCTGAATAATCTGCAGATGTTGGTTGGGAATGGATCTTATTAGAAGTAGTTTCTATAAAAGAAATAGTCCCAAGCTTGGCAGCACAGTCAGTGATCAGACAAAAGGGACAAAGTAGACAGTTAAACCTTGACTAAATATGCTGAATTGATGAAGCTGTGGATTTTATATATTGAAGTCAAGCTCAAGTCACACCAACAGAGACTGCAACATGTCCTCTGAGATCAGTCGGTTGTCAGATTCTGTCCAAGCAGCTGTTTTCTGAGATGTCTCTGTAAGCACAAGTGAGACTGCTGACAAGCTGGTGACTGAATGGTTGTGTCCCAGATGACAACCACAATGAAATGAAGCCTCCATCTGTGGAACAATATGTAGCCACACGTTTTAACAGCAGCAATTGACAGGAAGTTGAAGAACTTGTGGACACAAAGACAGATTGAATCTTAACAGAAATTAGCTCTAAAATCCTCTAAATAAAAGTGAGATTAATCATCCTTCTGGCTTTCTGACACATCAACCAGGTTCATCAGTGTTTGTAAATAAGGAAGTGGGTGTATCAGATATAAGGGTTCTATTATGACAGATATGTAGGTTATGAATCATGACTGCTGCACAGGAAACTGAAACCACAATAAATGGCCAGATGTTGACACTAGAACAAGCAACTAAATGAACAAAAACAATCTTACTGCAGGATCCACTCTGCAGCTGTACTCCAGCTTTCCTGTTGGGAAATGTAGTTGTCGGAAATGTTCAAAACGTCTGAGTACTCATCTATGTTGCCTTACAAATATAGATTTGAAAGTTTATTCTTGATCTTGTGATTTTTTTTCCATCAGCTACTATTTCAAAGGGGATGAATGAACTTTCAATCTCAAGCAACTTCACAAATAAGTTCTTAACTGCTTAACAAACAACAGGTTCATGGCTTTGAGCAATACTATTCAGCAAAATATAACTGAACTGAACCATATAAGCAGATAAATACACTTCTGGGTTGTTTTTTACAAAAAACAAATTACAGCTATTTTTGGATAAGAAAAATAGATGTAATTTGTCGTTTGTATAGCTGCATGGTAGGTTTGTCTTTCTAACTTTGAAACATCAGATATGTGTTGAGCAGTAAAATGCAGACGGTAATGAAATTCTTACTAGTATAAAATGTTTATTTAAAATACATTGTCAATTGACATACATAATGATTGTTGTTGTCATGGTAGGCAATATAAAGTTATATGTCTTACTCAACTAATATCAGCATACATTTGTTCATAAACAGCTAAGACTTTAAAAGATTGTGAACTTAATGAGAGATGTGTGTAACATTTTAAATGAATGATAAAAAGGTTGTAAAACCAGCAGTCAGCAGCACGTCCATGATGGTGACACTCGATCTAAAAACTGAATTATGACCTGCAAACTCGAGGCCTAGAAGAGAGGCGCAGACTGTCTGGGGTCATCTGGCAACACACTGATGGAGTCCTCTGCTTTCCCACACAGCATGCAGAGCATAGTGTACTCCTGCACAAAGCAAAACAGAATAGACTAAAAGACTGACAATGGGAACAACTGACAATGAATACTGTTAAATTAGTGTGTTAGATAAGTTTGGCGCTGTTACAAAGCTGCAATATTTTCCTCACATACGAATGGAGTTAGTTATGCTCAATAAACCAATGTACAGATTCTTTACCTGATATTCATCAACAACGGAGAACGTGTATTCGTGCCTGGCGATGACATGGTCACAATTTTTACAAACATCTGGAAGGACAAATGGTTTAGTTATTAGTGCACTATTTTTACACATGTTGTGGGTGAGTCCCTCAGAAGGCTGGGATTATTACCACTAGCCACCAACTTTTGGCAAGCTATGAAAGAGTCTGGTAATTCTCTCTTCTTCACAAAACCCTTATGGCAGGAAACCAAATACGCTATATGGCCAACACACATCATCTGCATTAATATGCTGGTGTAACAGTCTCCACCCTTCTTTTAAGGCTATGAAAAAAGATTTTGGAAGGTGGCTGCAGGAAATTGGTCCAAATCATTGGTCCAAATCAGCCACAAGAAAATCGACCACTGATGCTGGGCAGTAAGGCCTGGCTTCATATTCCAGTTCATCCTAAAGATGTTGAGATAGATAGATAGATGTTGAAGCAGCTGCAGTACGAGTTGAACACAACACATATTATGTTAAATAACAGGTTGTCTGATTATCTAAAATATAATTGTATAATTGAAGTAAAGGGTGGAAAAATAACCCCTGAAATACATAAGCTACTATTACTGTCATCTGGAGGTTTTTATAAAATCTGGTTGGTAGATGTGTGTCACTTCAGTGACACCTGAAAACAGCTAGTCAGTGGGAGCAGAAGAAGAGGGACTAACGATCATATGTGACTATCTCCTCTCCATCATCATCCTCTGTGGTTTTATTGCTGATCAGCACAAAGTCCCTCTGATGGCAGCTGGCACAGCTCAGGTAGTTCATCAGGTAAGAGCCGTCCTCCAGACAGGTGTTCCCCTGGGCAGGAAATTATATTGACACCATCACATTCAACTCTTTTCTCAGAATTTTATACTTTTATACCAGAGCTTTAAACAGACAGCAGCAGCAGTAATGAGTTAGCTAGTTAAGCTAACTACATAACGTAACTTATTGCTAATACTAAGTTAGCACCAAAACAAGTACTGGGGTCTCACAGTTTGCTCAACTTACCCTGTCCGGATATTCTTTTTGCACACAGCCGTTACACATTTTAACTTAAAATCTAAGTTAGCGATAAAAGCAGCTAACAAACAGCTAATTGTTTTTTTTAGCAAAAACTCCTCTTCCGCACTTAACGGTGGTCTTTTATCTCATTTGATCTGTAAAACACCTTCATTACCGGACATCGATGCGAAATCCTTAAATGGCTCTTTACGGATTTTTGTAGATCTGCGAAAACGTCCCGCCGCCAAACTTCCGGTATCAGCTTCAGCCAATGATTGGACGGCGCAGACGTAACGTAATGACGCAAAAAAAACATGGCGCCTGAGGGACAGTTGAGTGGTGTTACCATGTGAAATTCGTCTGGTAAATATGATCTTTTTATTATTTAAAGCCACTATTTCCTTCAATGTAACAAATTTACATAAATGTTGTTAACTTTTCTCAAAGTTTTGTGTGAATTTATCTCACTGTATTATAACACAGGGACCGTTAATCAGCAGCTGTTGGACTGAACCAACCATTTAAACATGTGAACTTCCAACTGGCTAGTTTTGACTTTACAATCAGATTATGACAGTAACAGTGTTTTTACTGGTTATAAACTGTGTCCAGCATTCTCCATAATGCCAGCAACAGCCAATAATCTATAGTCTTTGTTTTGTTATTTGATGCTATTGAGACACTTGAGTTTGGCTTTATTCATCCTTTATTTAATGCAAAGTTTTCACATATGTGCTATTGTTATTATTATTATTATTATTTGTTCTTGTTTCAATGGTCAGAAATGGCAAGCGTTCAACCCCCACATGAGAAGCTGGGTGAAGCCCCTGTGAAGAATAACAACAACAACAACAACCACAACAATGCATCATCCTCCCACAAGGCTGTAAATATCTACTGTATTCTGTGTCGCAGATCATATTTAAAAAATGTAAGTGGATCTAACTTTGCAGAGACATTTAAATGAGTAGCTGTGCTGGCTAATATGTGATTTTCAACATTACAAATAATCTGTAATCTTGGCTCCATAGGAAGCACAAGAGCATATGCATGGCATGCTGCACCACAGAGAGCTGGAGACAGTGCTGGGCAAGTGAGTAATCTTTGTCAAATATACAAATGTGTATCTGTTCTGATTTACAAAGTAATGCATACGTAATGCACTTGAAAAGTACAAGGAAATTTGTAAGACTAAAGAAGGATTGCATGCTATATATGGCAAGTATTTCCTACAGCTGGGTATGGAAGTTAGTTCCTTTTTTGTGCCAACCAAAATGTGTTTGAGCATCTATTTTGTTTTGGCAAAGTCTTTGTACTGTTGCTTGCATTTGCATTTTGAAGTCTGCCTAATAAAAAGATCAGTTTGCACAAAACATGTTCATAATCCCTTTAAAGTAAGATATCAAAAATATTGCTTTGGCGCTAGTATTAAAAAATTCAAATGATACACAGCCCCAGAATGTTTCCCTGCCTTACTGAGATAAAAAAAAAATCATAATCATTTGTTTTGATCTTAAAATCTGTTACTAGAGTTTAAAATGGGGATTTTGACTCATCTCTGACCAATATGTTTTCATGTTCTTATATTAACAGGGGTTCATTTCACGAGTGTCAGGCATGTAATGAATCCTCCATGGGTTTAAATGAGTATGCTCAGCACATCTCCACCGCTCAACACAAAGCCAGCTTGGAGAGTTTGATGTCTAAAAATGTAAAGCCCTTTCCTCTGACGAAAACTCTGGACTCAGAGACCTTGGACCGAATCTTGGAGAGAAACAAGGCACTGAAGAAGAAACAGTAAGTTTCACCTGTTCATCTGTTGCATTTTATTCTCTCCATGATGTAATATGCTGTTGTTTTGAAACACTGTCTGTTTCCATCACAGGAAGAAAGCAATGAAAAAGAAAAGAAAGAAACTGAAGCATGGAGCTGATCAGAGGCATGCAGAAATGCTACAGGGAGCTGTGAGAAAAAAGAGAGTGGTGTCCACAGTAGTGAAAAAATCCAAGCAGGTGAACATGATACTGAAACAGATGCAGGAAACCCACCAGGGAGGAAGCAACAATGCCATTGTTCAAAACAAAGAGAATAAGGTGTCCAGTCTGCAACAACCTACTCACCAAAGAGAATCAACTGTGCAGAATCAAAACGGAAGATTGGCTTGTGTGTACGGAGAGCCTGCGGGTCAAACTTGGCATCACCCTTGTGCTTGGGACCAGTTCACCCAGTCCAGTTACCAACTGAGGTATGACAACTTTTCTGTCCACAATCAGTGCAGCAAAGTCATACCTGAGAGCTTCCAAGCAGACAGACTTGTTAGAAGACCATATGACAACCAAATAACATGGCCTGCCAGTAGCCAGCATGATCATTACAACAAGCAGTACGATCATGCAATAGACTTCACCAGTGACCACCTCCCTCAGAATGGAGCCATCATCTTCGATCACAGCAATGAGATTATGAGATCTTCTCAGCCTCGACAGGAAGGTTCACATTGTTCAGTTCAACCTGCTTCAGCAAACAAACCTGCCAACACAGGTCCCATACAGGACACCAACATTAATGCGATGCTTTGGCAAATCAGAAGAGCTCTGGGTGTGAGGGAGCCGTGTAGAGCAGATCGTGAAGCCCGGAGGCAGAAAAGTGATGCAGGTGTCCGGTTGGCTGATCAAGCTGAAAATGAGAAGGAGCAGCCAGCAGGTGGCTCTGTCAGGAACGACGCCAAGGAGGCTGCGCTTCACGTCACCTCTGCTGTGACTACATCTGTGCAATCGTCACTGGTCAGCCGCCCTACTCCTGCATCATCCCAGCCTGGTGTTTGTTCCTTTCATATTGCTCCTGCTAAGCCAAAACAGACAAGCAAAACACAAGAAGCGACTCAGCATTGTGAGAAGAGCCCAGTGGTTGCAAGTCATTCAAATGTACCATCAAACATCAGGGAGAGAGAATCTCAGGGGACTCTCGACAGCCAGGTTTCACTTAGCCCAAGTTCGGGCAGGATCACATCCTCTGAGCCCAGCCTTAACATTTCCCGCAAGGTTCGAATTGCCCATGAAACAGCTAGAAGTAGTACGTTGTTCAGATTATCAGGGGCCAAGAGGAAGTTAAGCTGGAGGGAAATGTATGAGGAGATGAGGAGGAAGAAGCTGGAGAAGGGGAAAGGCATGCCCAGGTAAGCCTCTTCTCTCATGTGTCCAGTTTACCCTTTGTTTGCCAAACAGAAATGATAATTTTTAATTTTTAATTCTATGTGGTAACAGGTTTGGAATAGAGTTGGCGAACCCTCGGTGTGACCAAGAAACCTCAACACAAGCAGAGGACTTGCCTCTGTCAGAAGGCTTCCACTGGGAGTCGCTCCCAGACAGTCCGTCAGGCGCACACTGGACTGAACTACCGCCTCCACCCCGGAACTCAACAGATGATGACTTTCACACAGAAACACAGTCAGAATCTCAGACGCAGGAGCCTATGGAGCAGCCTGGTGCAGCACAAGAAAGTTGCATCAAAGCCATGTCTGTGAAGGTGGGACCAAACTTGGAGGCAGAGAATGAAGATTTGAGGGACCACAGTAGTGCCAAAAAGAGGCAATATGAAGTAGTGACAGTGAGTAGTGTACAGTGTTGTCATGAACCATCGTGCTTGCTGATACTTAATGTTGTTGGAACTTAATTGTCATTTATTCTTACAGAATGATGACATTTCAGATAAGGAACAAAGTGGAAAAAAGAAGAAAACAAAGTCAAGCCAGGGTAATTCTGATTTTTGTGTGTTGCATTTTAAAAGGAATATTTGTTCTATTGCCAGTTGCATAGTAAAAATAACTGCAATGTAAAACAGTGAAAGATTTATAACATTTTCGGGCATTATTATTTTACTATTTCTAGCATAATGCACCTTCCAAGTGCAAAAAGTCAATTGTGAGTCAGACAGTGTTATAGCAGTGCAATGCTAAATTTGAGGTTATTCCTTTAAAGCACTGTCATTTTAAAATGTAGGTCTTAGCTAATTAACAGTATGTGTGACAGCTAATCTTTTTATATGTTGAGACTGTAAAAGCTGTGTTGTCATTTAGAATAGACGAGCACCAACGCAACTTCTCAATAATGTTTGTGAATATTACTATACTAAATATCACCCAATAAATCCCTGTTTGTTTTCTGCCCTACAGACCAGAACCAAATGGACCAGCTGTTGGCTGTGTCTCTGAGGGAGGATGAGCTGAGCCACTCGTTACAGGATCTGGACGAGTCTCTGATCCAGGCCCGCAACACCCTGCAAGCTGTCTACACAGAAGTCCAAAGACTCATGCTACTGAGACAGCAGGTACCATCACTGATGAAGAAAATATCACAAAAATCTTTTTTTTTAATCTTTTCTTTCATGAGTTTACTTTAGTTGTTCTTCCTGTTCTTTCAGTGTACTGCTGAGGTCAACAGTCTGAGAGTGAGGCGCATTGAGATCCTGCAGGGGATGAAAGGTACAGTAGATGCACCCTTTGCTTTAAATGACTTCACACACTACAAACTATTTACCTTTTCCTTTCTTAATCTCTTCCAGGAGGATACCCAGGGGCATCTGATGTAGCAGAGAAAGCCACCACCCCATCAACATGGGCTATTGCTGCCATACAACCAAGACTCTTTCCCCTTTCTTCCTCTAGTGCCTTCCCTGCCTCCTCCAGCCAGCAGCCACCTCCCACAAACCCAACATCTTCCATCAGCCAATCTCATCCAGCCCCCCTTGTCCTGCCAACCATGCCAGTGAAGCGAGAAATCTGCCAACCACCTCCAGTGTCCTTTAGCCCTGATACACCCCAGGTGCCTCTGAACCAGCCCCTGTTTCTCTCTGATTTGCTCCCTCCCCTGCTGCTTTCTTCACCACACTTAGTTGCCTCTACAACTGCTGTTACCTCTCCCAAACAACTCAGAACAGAGTGCTGTACATCAGCAAATCCTTCTCCTGAATCATCTGCCAGGCAGCAGGAGCCAGTGACGAGGGAAGGGTTAAAGGACTGTGTAAAGACGGGGAGGTTAGCAAGAGAGGAAGTGGACAGTGATTCTAAGGAAGAGATGGGAGGACATCTCAGGCCAGCAGCAGAGAAACCCGGCTCCATTTTTGTCCCTGAAAAAGATCATAATGCATTTGCTGCAGCACTGGACAACAATGGAGGGAGCAAGAGTGACTACTCAGTGGAAATGACAGAGCCCTCCAACCTGGTGGTGGTCATTGATGCTGATGAATCAGACAAGGAGGAGACCATTTCAAATGTTCCTGTCCACCGAGAGTCTCCTCAGAAGTCTGTCAGTGTGAAGTTCAGCTCTGCAAGCACACAGACGCTTCAGAAAAATGATGTTGACAGGTGAGGTCACTTTGAATCCTGAACATTACAGGGATGCTTTACTCATAAATGTGAAATGTGACCAACTTTTATTTCTCCTGACCATTCAGAAAAGTTCAGCCGGCACTCGTACCAGTGAAAGAAGCCAGTGTTCCTCCAGGTGAGTAGCATTAAATGTAATTCTCAAGTTTGGCTGCAAATATAAAATAGAGGTCTAAAATGTCATTTTCACCATAACCACTGATTTTTTTTTATCAGAGTGTGCTGAGGGGCTTGAAGATGAGGAGCCGTCCTTGGGAGCTTTTGTGGACCACACTGGCCCCGTCCTTGGCCTCCAAGTCCACGAGGGTCTGTTGTACACATGTTCAGCAGACAACACAACACGGGCCTACAGTCTGATGGTATACTGAAGCACACTGTTATTTGACTGCTTTTTACACTATTCTTCCATGAAAAAAAAACTACATGAACATTAAAGTAAGAATATAGATTAAAAAACTCATGCCAAGCAGCAAAGACAATGGATCCATTTTAATACAAATACCCCCAAATATATTCAGTGATTGAGAATTATGATGCATAAGATTATAATGAAATAATAAGATGTGCATTTTGACTCTGTGTATCCAGAACAAGGAGTGCCAAGCAGTGTTTAAGGGTCACACAAGCAAAGTCAACTGTCTGCTGGTGTCGTCTCTCCCAAACATGCTGGCACGGCTCTTCACCGGGTCCAGTGACCAGACCATCCGCTGCTACAGTATAAAGGTACAAAACATCTGACCCAAAAAAAAAATCAGACTAGTCAATTCAATTGAGTATATGTCAAAGAGGACCATCAAATTTTACAGTGTCCCACCTTTTTTGTAATCAAGGTTGTATAATTTACAAACCCACTTCTGTAAGCTTAGCTCTTCCTCCTATTTTCTGCTTGCATATTTGATGTTTTGTTTGAATTAGGTGATTTATTTTCCTCCTCTGACCTTTAGTCTCAGAAGTGTCTGGAGCAGATCTCTCTATCAGACAGAGTGTTGTGTTTGCACATTGCCTGGAACATTCTGTTTGCCGGACTCGCCAATGGATCAGTGGCCTGCTATGACTTAAAGGTGAGCGATGATTTAAATACTCATAATTTACTATGAGTGGTTGGTATTTATTATGCTTTGACATGAAAAACCACTCATATTCTGTAACTTGAGTTAGCCAACCATCATAACTGGGTTTATTAGGCTGACCTGTAATCAGAGCACTGGAGTGACCAGGCTTAAAAAATTGTTCAGCATATCTGCAAATGCAATGTTGTAGACTGTGTTTTCAGTCTTCTTCTTTTATCTTTTTAAGCCAGAGCAATTTTTTTGACAGCTGCTTAAAAACTTCAGTAGCAAGTAATTTTCCCTCTCATGGTTTTCTTCCACCTCACCCTGATCTCTCTCTCATGTTAGACTCTGAAGCAGCTAGATGTGTTTGACTGCCACGGTCCACGAGGTGTGAGCTGCCTGGGTACAGCACAGGAGGGCGCCCGCCGAGTGCTGCTGGTCGGCTCCTACGACAGCACCATCAGTGTCAGAGACGCCAGGAGCGGCCTGCTGCTGCGCTCGCTGGAGGGTCACACCAAAACTGTCCTCTGCATGAAGGTGAGAAGTCGACCCCTCTACTGTTTAACTTTAAAAATGATTTTAGTGGTTATTTCCTGTTTATTCTGTTAAGAAAACATTACATCTGTCTTTATATTAGGGTCAAAATTCAAATTTTGACACTTACAGTTACTTCTCCAAAATCTTTAAAGTGACTGAAAATGGCATAGACATAAGCCTATAAACAGTTTGTTCCTTTTCAAATGCTGTAAAGTTGCAGTATTTTGACTTACTTTAGTAGTTTGGTTAGAAAAAAAAAAGTATTTATTATCTCTTGTGTGTCAGGTGTACTGAATTCTTCTTCCTTTGTTCTCAGGTGGTGAATGATCTGGTATTCAGCGGCTCAAGTGACACGTCTGTTCATGCCCACAACATCCACGTGAGTAAATTATCTATGAGTATCGATGGACAGGCATTTGAAATTGGTTTGATGACTTTTAACAATACAGATCTATAAATCAAAAACATTTCTTGTGTCTTGAAAGCTCAAATGTAGTTTCTGAGATGATCACACAGCAGTAAAGAATTTGAGATTATTTGGATTCATAATCTTGAAATATTTAAATGTTGTTTGTGTGAGTGCCTGTCTGAGTTTGTGTTTTGCTATTTTTGTCTTCCATCTTTTATTCGTAGACGGGTGAGCTGGTTCGTATCTACAAGGGTCACGGTCACGCCGTCACATCAATAGTCATCTTGGGGAAAGTGATGGTAACGGCCTGTCTGGATAAACTGGTCCGAGTATATGAGCTACAGGTACAGGATTCATGACTCAATGCTTTTTGAGTGTGTTTCTTTGTCGATCTCAACTCGGATGAAGCCAGTATTTGCATGTGAATGTCATTCATTCAGTTCATATTGCCTCAGCATGAATAAACAGTTTAAACTTGTTTAAACAGGCTAAACAAGCCTTTTTCCTCCACTAATTACAATTAATCTTCTCACAGTTTCCAGTGTTAGAAGTGAGGTAGAATCAGGTGTTAAATATCAAGTGTAATGTTTTTGAGCTAAACTTTGTATCTGTTTTCTGGTGAATTTTCTCAACATTATTCATTTGAACTTTGTTTCTTGTCAGTCCCACGACCGCCTGCAGGTGTACGGGGGTCACAGTGACATGGTGATGTGCATGGCCGTACATAAGAGTGTGGTACGTGGGCTAAAACTGCCAGAGCCATATTTTTTATGCACGACAGATGTTCATTTTAGAAATGGATGTTGTTGAATTATGTATCTACCATCGTTTGTCCCACCCAGATATATACAGGCTGTTATGATGGCAGCGTTCAAGCTGTGAAGCTCAACTTGTTGAAGAACTACCGCTGCTGGGTAAGGACTCATACAGAGAGTGGATCTGAAGGGGACATTTCTAGCAATTTAATCCACAAGTAAACACTTTAGTCTGCACATTTTCTTGCCTTCACCCTTAAAAAAAAAAAATCTAACATTCTTGTCTGTCTCTGCCTTAACATATGTCTTTGTGACCTTTGCCCTGTGTTCAGTGGCAGAATTGCTCTCTGATCTTTAGTATGGCGGAGCACCTTGTGCAGCACCTCGTCAGAGATCACACCAACCCGAATCAGGAGTGGGTCAAATGTCGCTGGAGAGGCTGCAGCTGTTTTTTTGCCCACCAGCAGTCAGTTAGGCAGGTAATGAAGTGACGCCTTCTTATTTTCAACAAAGTGAGCATTATCATCAGCTCAACAGCTAAGCAATGTGTTCTGTCGGAAAAATCTTGCATAGTATACCTTTAAAGAAATGAATAAGTAAAAGTGGATCAAATAAGAATAGAATAAAATAGAAATTATACAAAAGCTATTAGACTCATAAAATGTAAAATCACATGCATAAGCAGTACACATACAGTACCTACAACTCGTGTTGTACTTTAACTAGTCAAGCAAAGTGACAGTGGTTTAATTAGCAGCAGCAAAGTCAGCAAAGTATAGTATTTGTCACAGTAATATGATACCATCAGCTAACTGTCAATAACAGTGTACACCAGAATTTCATATAATATGATCATGTGCTTTCTGTATTAATATTCAGACATAAATTTAGCATTTTATTTATTTTTGTTATATGATGCTAGAGCGCTTTCACACTGAGCATGAGTACAGTTGAATATTGCCATGAGAATAGCTCCTCCATGTTGCTGTGTTTCTCCTGCAGAAGCTGCCTGAACACATGCAGAGTCACGCAGAGAACGACAGCGAAGTGCAGCCTTGACAGCAGCGGTGAAGTGATGCAGTTTCATCCATTACCACAAATCAGCTAATTTAAAAAAAAAAAAAAAATCTTTTCAGGATTTTCACCTTTAGTTTCCATTAATTTTCAATGGAAGATCTTTTTTTTTGTTCATCTGTTGAGGTGCTGATCTCAGGTCTTTGGTCTTTTGCACACTGCATGACCTCTGTGACAGTGAGAAGAGCTCCACTGTGGAAATAAACAGGCTGGTAAACTGTATTCTTTAAAGAAGGTGCAGTTTGGGAAGTAACTGAGTTTAACATTCATATGCTAATATTTAGCAACCTAAACAAAACAATAAAATGTGTACCTCTGCTTACCTGCATTCAAGTCAGGTGTATCTTTTGTTATATATATTTCAGATTTTGAGTTTTCATCATTCGTTGCCAGTCACACTTGAGACCTTAATTCCTTATGTTGTGACTGAGAGGTTTGGTTATAAAATATGTTTTGCATAGAAAAACCATCAGTTAATTTATAACTTTTACATTTTCACATTTGCCAAATAATTATGTAAGTAATGCTCTTGTCCTCTGTGTCACTGTAACACATTTGAAGACTGAATCTGTCTGGAACAAAGTAAAAGTTGTCCGACCAAACTGTGCAGAGAGTAACTTATAAGAATGCTGCCTTAATTTTTCTATGTTGTACTATACAGTGTGTATTTGGTTTGTTTAATACCTACTGTATGTATACAGCAATAAAAAGACAAATGTACTTTACAGTGTTCACCTGCTATATTTTAAAAACAATGTACAGAACATTCAGTGTTTCTCTAAAGATTTTCAAACAAAATGTTGGTTCGCTCACTTCTCATATTCAGACATTTTCTGCACTGATTTCAGCTTTGCATTGCTAATATTGTTTACAACACAGGAACTCTGGCGACAAAGGTCAACTCTAAATTTGTAAAAACATCTGTTCACATCATTTACACCACGTCTTTGCTTCACAGTCCATCGCCGCTTCGTGCCAAATGCTGATGTAACACGATGATCAGGCGACACTGATTCATCAGATTCTGTCTCTCTTATCTGAAGAGTCTAGAGAAGTGATGACGTCTCAGGAATCAGCCTTGTGACTGAGACGATGCCAGCCACTTAAAAATAAGCCAAAATCTAAACCGTCACAGCTTGAGCGATGACAGAAATTGAAATGTCACATACAACGTCAAGATGTCAATTTTGTTGAAGTTGCAAAAACTGCAAAAATATTTTTTTAAAAACGAGGCTGCCCAGGCATCAGTTATCAGGAAGGCGACTTAAGAATACATGGTCAGCTGAAGCCACTGGAAATAAAGCAAAAGAGAAACAAATAAGATCACAAAGGGTTTCATTCTGAAAGTATACTTACAGCCACACAAGACACTTTACATTGTAATACAATCAAATACAACAGTTTTACAGCGTTGACCTTTGTGAAACTTATCTTTAACGGTTTGCGGCAGAGAGGTGTTGATTTAACTTTGTATTTTTGAAGCTGTAGTTTGTGGTGCTGTTGTATTGGACTGCACCATCAGGTAACAATGTAGGTTTTCTGATCATTGTGCTCTTCTATATATGAAAAATAAGTGAACAAGATATTGTAAAAACCTGTCAATATGATGTAATTCAACATAGCAGTACCTCAAAGTGCAAAATACAATCTCAAAAAATAATGGCAGTATTTGCTGAAAAGCAAGAGGTGTTCCTCTTTGTTTTCTCTTTTTCTGAATACTAATATGGATGTACTGTAATACTGTAATCATGTTTCAGTAAGGCTGAAGACTGTGTGATATGGTTAAAAGCTCTTGAAAACTTAGTAAGTTGACTTTAAGTTGTCAAACCCTGAGTTGTCAAACTAATTCTGTACTTTCACGCTCAAGAATGAACTTTGATGCCCTTCATCACAAGCATGTCTCAATAGTCTTATCACAAGGAAAATGCTAAACCACTGTGTGCAACAACATATAAACATGGAGAGAAACAGACACAGAATATTGTGAAAAATACTAAAACTTACCTCAAGGACATTGAGCTTGATTATTCCATCTCCGTCTTTGTCAAAAGCATTGAAAGCTCCTGCAAGAGACACAACAGATCAGTCTTCATCCATTTCTTTGGGAATCATGAACTGATGACAAGGCTGCAACTATAAGTAAAATCTGGCCATGCGAAGATACATAAGAAAGAATGAACTATTATGTATTTTATCAGCATTGATTTATTAGTTTTGGTGCCAAATCTCCTGGTGCAACACAGACTTACTGAACATGCCCTCCAGCCTCACGAAACAGCAGATGTAGCTGTCAAAGTCGATGTTGAGGCGTTCGTCTGCGTAACGCATGGCTATGATGTCATATAACTGGTTGTTGAGGTGAAACCCTTCGCATGGAGAAGACAAAACAGAGATCAGCCTCATGGTTAACAGATATAAACAGGGTGCGAAAGTTAGGATAAAACTGGGAACAAAATTCAGAATTTAACCATCAATAGTTAAAGGTAATTCTTTCATGCTGCTCACCTGCATCATTAACAGCGTTCCTCATCTCAAAACTGCTGATGGTGCAGGATTTGTCTTTATCGTAGCGTTTGAAGATCAACTGAAATCCCATGAGGAGATGGACAGTCAGATGAAAACTTACAGCTTTGTTAAACACGAGCAGAAGTTAAAATGCTCCTACCTGCCATGCTTTGATCTTTTTCCACAAGTGCTTGAACTCCTGCAGGTTCAGCTTTCCCGTCCCGTCAGTCTGAGAAAGGGTCAGTTATAGAAAAAAACAACAGGATTTTAAAGATGCACTTGATGTTTTTGTAGTTTGTTTTTTCATCAACGGTTGGATGTGGGAGATTTTGAAGATGTCACCAGGATTCACCAATAATAAATCAATTTCAAAATGTGTTAAAATCAAATTTGTTCAAATGTTTTTACCTAAAACAAAGATATTTTCAGTGTCATAAAATTGAAATCGCCATCAAATAATATAGCGTTTAGGCAGAATGGTTTGTGAGTCAGGTCACATGAGGCTGCTCTGATATTCAATCTTGCTTTAACCGACTGAAAGGATACGTCCATCAAGGCGATCATACTCCGACACGTCTCCAGGCTGAAACCCTCTGTCTTTATTTCGTTATCTGTGGAGAAGGACACCTTTAAATGACCAGTACACAACACAGACTATAATAATGATCTTAATCTTTTAGGTGCACTCACGTTTGGAGAGTACGTTCTTCATGATCGTCTTGAGTTCGTTGGCGCAGATCTGCATGTCCTGATGGAGGGAGGAACACTCACATATTACACTCACACATTTACACCTGTCCTGTGTTATCATCTCGTTCACTCTCGCCTCTCTGATTCCTCACCTCACCAGCGATCTTTTGGTAAATGGCTCTGAACTGTTTCTCCTCTTCAGTCTCCTCTTCAGGTTGGAGTAGTTTTCGCTGAGGGACGGATAAGAAAGAAGTCATTTATACATTTTACCAAATTCCTAATAAATTAAAATTGCACAAATGAGAGTGCATTACATTGTACTTCATTCCCATTTCTTCAGTTTGCTCCTGTTGCACTATAAATAACGCAACATATAGCGATTGATTAGCTCTGGATGCATTTCCTTACAGCACCAGAGGAGAGCAGCACATTAGAGAAACATAAACAACTTGGCCTGTATAGACTGAGGCCTTACAGGAAAACAGGTGCAGCTGAGCCACTTGAGATCTGTTGGCTTCAAACTCAATTGTTTTATTCCCAGTCATGTTATTTGACCTGGTCCAGATCGCATTTCAGAGACAGGTCAAAGGTCACTGTGAGGTACTGGCTGCGTGGTTGCAGAGTTTTGGCTGGACAGTGGCGGGACACAATGTGCTCTGGCAACGAGGACTTACCTTTGGTTTCTTCTTTTCCCCCCGAATGCCGTCGTGCTCGATTTCTTTGTTGGCTCGTGCTCTGTCTGACACAAATACAATAGGCTGGCATGTGGGTAACGGCAGCAGAGAAGGGTTATAAGAGACAAACAGAACAGAAGAGAGAGAGTTAATTTATAGTTATTCCACTGCTCATAATCTATAAATGCAATGAGGCTATAACACTGACATCATATGACAGAGAGAAGAAGAGGGGAAAGGAGAGTTTTAAAGTAATCTAACGATGCTGCATGTGGTACCTTTTCCTTCTTTTTCTTGTCTTGCTGGTGGCCAATAAGACAAGGAAGAGGAGAAGGATGAAATGAGATGAAAAGGAGGAAAACACTTTCACACATTTTCACACCTGTTAGTTCCACTTGTGGGAAAAAACAATGAGTACAGTACAGTATGAATTGGGAGAAGACAGAGATTTCAAGAGCAAGGTTGATGAAATGTTACACAACTGGGATTTACAATAGATCAAATTCAAACTGATATTGCAGTGTGAAAGTGTGTTGTATGATGGAGGAAGAAGGCTTCTGTGCTGCACTATTCTGGTGTTGTGCAAGCTTTGAGAGGACGCTTACTCTCAGGAATTCTTAGTATTAATGTCTAAAGGTGTGTGTAAAAGTGATATCTATCTCCTGAGGATCGATATAGCTTCAAGTATCAAACCCCACTATGGACCTTTTCAGAGACACTTTCAGATATCTACACTCAAGGAAAAGATGAATTACACCCATTGACTACAGGAAAACAAAATACTGGATGTTACTCACAGGGTACAGACACTGATTTATGATTTCTTTTTGCTGTTTTATCCTGATTTCTACTTTTTTGTTTTCAATATTAGCAGGTAACAGCACCTGAATCCTTGTACTTGTGAGAATGGATGGTGTGTGATAGTGAGGCCTCTTTAAAGTCCAGAAATATTAATATTAAAAAAAATCCCATCAAATATCCACTTAAAATGATTCAAATCATAAAAAGTGAACCTACTCCTTTGTTTTCAGTTACGTCACCACTGCAATATAAGTCAGAATTATCAACATATATTTTGACTTCACTACTTTTCAATCACATTGCAAACCTGTGTTTGGTCAGAGCCGATTGTGTTGTCCGTTTCCCTGTGAAGAAAAACAGACACATGAGAATCTCTGCTGTTCATTTATGGGCTGTTATATTCTTCAACTCTTCTACTGTCAACAATCTCCAAAAATAACACCCGCTGCACCACCACATATGGCTGGCGACCCTCAGAGATCCTTACTCGGACGTGCTCTGCTTCTCGGAGAAGACCCTGAGGATGAACTCTCCCTCTTCATGGGGTTTAAAGGTCGTGGGGATGATGACGTACTCTCCCGGAGGCAGACGGATGCGCTCCGTCACCTCCCGCAAGTTAATGTAGGTCTTGCATTTAGCTTTGGAGGCTGTGTAGAGGAAGAAGTCTCTCTGCAGATGTTTATTCTGTCCACGCATCTGTGGATGGAAGGAAATCAGAGGATGTGTGAGAATACTGAAAGTTGGAGAATGAGCTCTTCAAATAGAACTGAAAAAAGTTTTGAAAGCAAAAGAATTGTTCCATTTTTTTATAAAAAACTGGAAATTGTGCTTTTATGGGGGTTAAATATGACTTATCTTTTGAGCCCCCCCCAAAACTCAGTTTTTTAGTGATATTTTGTTGATCAAGCAAGTAGCAGAATAATCAAAAATATAACTATCAGATTATTCAACAATGAAAATAACCATGTCCTTTGTACACAGAGTACACGAGTACTTTGGCTTGTGTTGTAAAGTGTGCATAGAGGTTTCACAACAGCCTCAACTACTACAACTACTACCACATGTGCTGCTAAATTAAACACACACACACAAACAGGGCAATGCTTTGAAAGCGCTGACTTCATCAAATTAACGTCCTTCTCCGAGATGGGCATACCTCCTTCGGCACCTGCAGAGACAAAGAAAAAGTTAAAGTGGAAGTTCAACTCCAGTGAATGTGCATCAGCTTCAGAGGTTATCTCAGTGATTCAAAGTGATCAATACTTCGTAGATGGAAAATCCGATGGTGAGGAATCTGGCCCCTTGATGACGCTGCATCCTTCGACCTTTCTGCATCAGAGCCACGACGACAGTGCAGACCACCCGTCCGTCCTCGGGGTCGTCGTCCTCCTCGTACAGCTGCAGCCGATACTGAGGGTTGGTCCAGAACGTGTCTGTAAAACACAAGAAGTAAATCTGCAACAAGGGGTCATACGATAGCAGCCTGAGTGAAGACACAACATTTTCATCAATATGGGTTTTCAGAGGAATAAAAGCTGCAATAAAAGCTGATACCTGGGAAGTTCCTGCAGCCGCCCGCAGAGCTGCCTCTCACCCAGCGGCCCTCATTGACCGACACCGTCCAGCTGTGTCGTTCATCCCCCTGCAGCGTGTCGGGGGTCAGGTTGCACATCTCCAGCTTCGTAAAGTTCCTCTTGAAGTCGTCAAAAGACATCCTGGAGAAGAACATGAACGAGGAAGCTTGTAGGAAAGGAAGTTTTTGGAAGATGGATCCCTCCTCTGTTCTTTCATATTTTGACCTTTTGTTTGTGGTGTGAATTTCATGGTTCACTCTGGACTAAAGTGCTGAACGAGCCAAAATGAACCTGAAGAAGATGGTTTGTGGTTGTAACTCACCAGAACTCACTCGTCTCTACTGTCTGTTTTTTAAGGTTTTCATTGTCTGCGATGGAAATGGTCGACCATTCCTTTGAACTATGGAAAGACCAAATCATATTAACACACATTCACCTCAACATAAAGAAAGACTTTGTTATAGTAAAACATTAGTCAGACCTGGGTCATATAGGCTTTGCAAATATTTCTCTGTCTTTAAGCATCAAGACAATAGCAACACTACAGCCAAGTTTTCTTTCATAATATAATGCAGAAAGCTCCTACATCTTAGTTCTTTATAGCAAGCAGTTTTGCATAAACAGAATTATTTGCAAATATTGCATGTTTTTATGACAATATGACAATATAAAAAGCTACACTGAAGTTTTTCCAAGTCTTACTTTGGACTCCATGGTCCCTTCCACAGCACCCAGCCCCAGGGATTACGCAGGCGAATCAGTTTAATTTTGGTGTCCTTTGCAACCTCGTCACACTAGAAACAACGACCAACCTGTTAGTATTACTTTAAAATGTCTTGTCTTTCAAATAATACCAACTCTGCATTAACAGCACGTGGACATTTTACTGTACCTCTGCCAGGCCGATGATGGAGTAGGCGTGACCCTTAACCAGCCCGTGATCAGTCCGAGTCTCTAGCTCACTGGCTGAAAAAATCTGACAGACACAAACGCACATCAGACCGAAACTCAAATTGGATTTTGAGGCAAAACGTCCATATAACATATTATTTTAATGCATTAATTTAATTTGAATTAGATATTTAAATCTAGTTTTTAAAAAAAAGTGAAGTTAAAAAAAGATGTGCAAGCAGGATGGCAAGTGTAAACTGGAGATATTTGTACTTTTCTTTTTATGCTGCTTTCTTCTAAGAAAGAATTCCAGAACTCCATTTTAACAAATCCTGCTTTTACATCAGTGCATGAGCAATAATCTAACATTATAATATATATTAGTGACACAGTAATTTCACTTTAAATACTTTACGCACATTTTCATGATTATACTTACATACTTGGGTAAGATTTTAAACTCAGGACTTTTATTTAAAACAGAGTACTTTTACAGTGTGGTATTAATACTTTTAATTAAGTAAATGATCTGAATACCTCTTCCACCACTGGATACAAGGAAACAAGGCATCTAAATGTATCTGCTGTTTATTGGTGAGGTTTATTCTTCTATTTTTTTAATGTCCCTAATATCCAACTCCTCCTTAGCTGAAATTGAATTGATTCACATATTTCAGTTGCTTGTGTCAAATAAAATCATGTTTTCCTGTAATTTTTTCACTCCTACACTTTGTGACTTTTCTCTGTTTTCTGTGCTCTTCACTTTCATTTCCACTCACATCTATGGAGCAGCCCATCAGCGAGCCTCTCTCCAGCGCCTTCCTCATGATGTTGTACAGGTCTTTGGGCGCCTCGGACAGCTCGAAGAACTCGGTAACTCCACCTGTGAAATCCTCCATGGCTTCCAAAGTGTTTCCCCCTTTCAGTGCCTCATAAGAGCCGTGCAACCTGAGAGAGAGGTCAGTCATTCTGGTCAATGCGCTGACATGTGTGTTCTCTAAGGCTTGGATTTTTCACAGCGTCCGAAGCCAATGTGTGAAACATGAAGACAGAGGAGTTGTGGGCCAAGTTACTGTCATTACACTGCAAATAATATATGACTAAAAAAGACATTTAGCTCAAAATTGGATCTTAAAGATTGTTTCACTTGAAATAAGCTGCCAGTGAGATGAGAAGTCAGCGGTTTCAGGTGTTTGACAGATGTCATTGATTAAACCCCTAAACTCATCTCTGTTCATCAAAATGACATATTTAGAATTTTCCATTAAAAAATACACAGATCTATGAATCTGTATACAACACAGTGACTTCACAGTTCAGCCATACGTGTTTGAACTGGAAACCGATTTTGTCGAAGAGCGCCTATAAGTCAATGTATCAGAGTGACAATGGTTTTTATGTATCGCTCTATAATGTAAGAAATATAACAGTAATAAATAACATGAGCCTTAAACTAGACTAGATTATCATGATATGGAAAGTCCCACCCTGTAATTTGACTGGATTGGTTCCTCTGGTGTGTGATGTATGAAACCCGGCTGTCTGAATCCATATTTCTGAGACATTTGTTATTGTGCTCCTGATTTGTCTTGTAGCATATAAACCACATCTCATTGACATGTTAACAGGCTTAAAAACTTGGTTTTCACTGGAGTAGGCCTTTAAAGTTAGAGTGCATTTTCATTATCATGTAGCTGTTTCTCAATACTGTCACAGATACTGATGAAAACACTGATCAAAACAAGTGAATTTGCATTTAAAACACCTGAAACGATGAATGTCCTCGGGCTTTCATTTTTCGGCACCAGACTAAAAGACAACCCTCGAGATCACAGAGGTGAGCAGGTGGAGAGCTTCACTTTCCTGAGGTAGATTAAAAGACTGTGCTTACTTTGCATAAGCCTTTTCCAGCAGAGCGCTCCAGAACTCGTTGTTTCTGAAAGATTTGGTAAAAACCAGCTGGTTGTTGCAGGTGGGGATGCGGTCGTCCACAACCACGTCGATCCATTCGCCATAACGCCAGAACTGAGAATCAGAAGACAGAACACACATGTATCAATGAGTGAAGAAAATCTTTCAGATTATTAATTGATTCATATGTTAAGCAAGGTCTCAGTTAAACATGTTTCAATCAATTACTTATTTTGGTTTCTCTCTTTTTTAATACCTCACCAATGCTGAATTTCTGAGGCAGTTGTAAATATTGAATATTTGAGAGTTCACAAAAAATCTGATAACAATATATGGGCTGATATTAAAGGAACAGTTTGACATTTTAGGAAATACACTTACTTGCCTTCTTGCGGAAAGTTAGAAGACAAGATTGATAATAATCACATATCAGCTACGGTCATGTTTATCACATGTGAAGCAATATTTCACATATAGACATGACAAATTTGATTGATTTCATGTGCAATAAAAGCATATTTTGCAGTGATAGTTTGCCTTTTTGTGTCATTTTAATCTAATCTAATAAACTATATTTCCACTAAACTGCATTTTGTAATTCAGAGCCACTACAACAAGAGATGACTATATCTTTCCTTTTTTGCACAATGTGTGAAACATCCCTTCGAGAACCTGGAAATGGAAGATGCCGGCGTAGTTCTCGGTGAAGCTCTGGTCTGGAGGAATCACTCTGTACAGCAGCTTCTCGTTCAGCGTCAGACAGGCGATGGCAGCCAGCAGCCAGCAGTCGCCTGTCAACAGCAGACTCATGAGCTATGAAAACACTTGATCCGAACATATCTGCGCTTAAAGTGCGGCAGTTGTCGCAGATTAAAGTCACATTGCTGCAGGTGTCAGTCATCATCAGCAGTAAGGTGGTATCAGTTAGGGTAAGACTGATTCGCGTAATCATTGCAGCTGTGAAGGATCTGGTTTCTGCCCCACATGTCTCGGCTGCTCTGTATGTTGATGATATTTCTTGCTGCGTCCCCCAACAGGACTGTTTGACTGACTCTTTAGCTGAGACATGTTTGATGATTTGCACCATTAAAAACTTTTACTTCACAACTTTTGCCACAACTTTATCCATCAGGCACTAAAAGCAGCTGAATTCATCTTGTCTTTCTACATTTTCCATTTTCCATCATATTCTTATTTTCTATTCTAGTATTGTGGACATGCAGGCTTTCGTGTTTTGTTTTGTCAAAATGGGTCTGTGTTTGCACCATAAAGGGTTAATATAAAGGCCTATAAATAAGGGAAAGTAGACCAAATAATTTATGTATCACAACACCAAATCATCTACTGTCTGTCGGTTCCACATTCCCAGGCAGACTTGTGCTGTTTGAAAGCAGAAATGGTTTAAACATTACCCAATTCTCCCTGACAGATGTCTGTCCTGTTGGCTCCGTCCACGATGAACTGGGGGTTTTCACAAATTTCCTGTCACAGAGAAAAGAGAGTAGCGGGGTGTTATTTCTCAGCATGTTGTGAAATATCAGTGTCAGTGATCATCATTCGCATCATATGTCATGACGGATGAAATGACAGATGCATCCAGATCCAGCCTCTATGACGAGGAAAAACAGCTTTATTTTCAGTCTGATTGTTCAAGTGCATAAAAGTAATGCTGCTCCTTGGTCACAAACCTGTAGTAATTAACTGATATTCACCTTCACTGGTTAATCATTATTACTATTAAACTGATTAATCATGCCTGGATACTAAACTTCAATATTTTACTGAAATCTGTCAAAGGTTGACTCATAATCAACAGGTTGAGCTTCTGATTTAAATGAAAATGTTTGATATTATAATATAGATCATTAGATTTTTGTTTTATTTATTTTAAGTTCTTAAACAGCTTTTAAGAGTAAAAGAACATGTATTTTTCTCAGAGTGAAATATCATTTTACTATTAATCAAACGCAACAAACAATTTAAAATCTACATGAACACATCTACAGCTGACATGATTGACAATATGAGAACTTGACCCCGAAACTGAAAGCGAGTTGGGGAAATGTCTCTGGCTGAATCGCACCTGCTGGGACATGAAAGTCCCTCAGCATTCACTGTATATTTATGAGGAAGCAGCTGTTGGAGGTCCCCTGGTCACGACCCTTTAGTCCTCTGAACAAGCGATTATGTCCTTAATGCGGAGAAGATGTCATGACACAGTGATTGACTGTGTCTTTGGTCCAAGTCATCATCCATCTCTGTTTTATATTCACACATTTATTAAAAGGTTCATACTTCTCGACCTTTGACCTCCGGAAGGTATTGCTGAGTAAGTTTATGCTCATTCTGTTGAACATTGTTTTAAAGCACATGTTTTTGTGGAAGAGATATTAAATGATTACATGATCTTCCATAAAAGTGGTTCCCAACTTGTGGATTTTATTGAGGTAATGATGAGGGTAAAGATGATTAAAGCAATAAGATATGAATAAACATGTATTTCTGCTACACATTTTTTTCTGTTTTTTCTTCTTATAAAATATTGGAGACTTTTACCTCAATTAGAGCAATTAGAGAAGTAAAAAGCAAAAGAAATCAAGGCCACAACATGTGAAGAGAGGTTACATGTCCAAAAGGTTTGGAACCATTGTTCTTTAAAACCTTTTGTCCCATCCCGTTTGATAAACTAACTAACTAACTCAGAGGTTCATAATGATATCAGAAATCAAGTTGACCATAGCTAAGGCCGTAAAAATGCAGCCTCATGTTCTGAATATAGAGTTTGCTGCACTGTTGATCCCCGCATGGGATTCATGTATCACTAATCTCAGCTGAATGGCAAAGCTGGATTTGACATCAGCCATTAAGCAACAATCAAGTTTCAGATTCATGTTACGCTGGATTTTGTTAATTGCAGAGCAGAAATCTGAAAACAAAATCACTTCTATGTTCAGTTTGTTATTTGTGTTTACTGGTAAGAATAAAAATACTAATAATAGTTTGGAGCTGATTTACTTGTATAAGTGGAAGAATAAACTTAATGTTTTCTTTTTTAATTTGCATTTAATTTTTTAATCTGAACATCAATCAAACATAATCAAACTGAGAGGTCGAAAATAACTAAATACATTTACTCAATACTGCACTTAAGTACAATTTGAGTACTTGTACTTTATTTCTATTTAATGCTACTTAAAGAAACTCCCGCTAGCCTGGTTCTGTCCGGAGGTAACAAACAAATGGGTCATTTTAATATTGACCTGACAGATCTGACAGAGATATTGATCCTCTCATCAAACTCTCAGAAAGTAAATGAGCATGAAACGATCTGACATCTGTAGTTACTTGTTAGACTGCAGATTAAAATTTTACAATGCATCATTACAGATTTAACTCTCATTTAAAGTATACCTTTGACTTTGAATGCAGGACTTTTAATTGTTACTGGGAAGTGTTGGGTCTTGGGTAAAGTGTTTATGTCATTTGTGGTGTCTGCACTTGTGTCTATTAGTGTCTGTATCTGTGTCAGTGTGTTGGCAGCTACTTTGATTTAAGAACATTTGTCTCTTCCTGGCCAAAGCTAAATGTCTTCTGCCAAAAGTCCTGCTGTTGAGGCTGCAAGTCAAGAGTGTTGGAAATTTATCAAACCCACTTGTATATCAGAAAAATATGAAACTGTGCAGCCAACACTGAGTTGCCACTATGTTTCCAAGCACAAGCAGAGGACATCCTTGCATGTGAGAGTCAGCTGTCTGTGATTGTAGAAGCTGACAACCCAGAGCTATGCATCCACAACCATGTAGCCATATCAACTTAACATCCCACCCCTGTGTTGTGGACGAACTGATGAGATACACAGGGATTTTCGAGAAGAGCTGATATTGCATTAAGTGTAATTTGGCCTAAAGGGCATGATGATAAGAAGCTGTCACTCACTGAGGGACGTTTCCACTCAAACTTCATCGAAGGTTTGTGACTGTAGAAGAGTGAGGAGTCATTTGCAGGAAACAGAGGATCTTCAAACACCACATTCTTCTTCACGTATTTGTCCCGCAGTTCCAAAAAAGTCTTGAGACGCTTGGCATCCTTGACAGCCTCATTTCTGCTCAGAATGGCAGAGTAGATGGAGTTAGTCCCAGCAAGGCGGTAGTCAGCTTTCTCATCGGGCTCGAATGATGCCTCACTTTCATAAAGCACCTTCACCTTTGTGTCTTCAACAACAGGCTCTTTACCTTTATATTCCTCGTCCCCCATTTTATAAGTGAACGTCTCAGCTTTTGGTGTTCCTGTTTCAAAGTCAGCTTATAAAGAGCAAACTCAAGAGTCCCTCCTTATTCTGCAGAAACAGAGCTTGAACTTGCAAAACAGCCCAAAGAAACTTCCTGTGTCCTCCCGGACGTCGATAATTACTTTTAGTTCCTTTATTTGCTGGAAACACTGTCACTGCTCATGGGCAGTCACCAACTGACAGCTTCCCACACCAGCACTCCCTCAGTCACTGTTGGTGCTGGTTTGGACCTAAATATAGGCCTCTTTTAAAGAAGGGGAGGAGGCTTCTCGAAGAGAAACCCCGTCCCAGTCACAAGATTTTCAGGTCACAGTGTGCCGTCCAGGGGGGCTGTCCAAAATCTGTACATCTGACTCACTGAAACACTTTTGGAGAAATGGAAAATATACGATGTGAATTAGAGTCAGGTCGTGTATCCATCTTGTGCACTTTGTTTAAAAATGTAAACTAAAAGACCTATGGGGTATAAAGCCTATAGTTACTGCAACTATAATGAGCAACAAATCTGGCATTTGCTGATAGTTAATCAGCTCAACTTATTTTATTTGAATGCAGCATGTGATTGACCTCTGCTCAATATCTTTACCATATATTGACACCTAGTGGTTAAATAAGAGGGTCTGATTGTGGCCAGCTGACTATCATTCAGCATAATTCAGTGCTCAGTTGGACTAATTCTCTCTGTTCATATCAAATAACAAAAAAGAGGCTCGTGACCACAGGTTTGTGAAGTTTGAAGGAAAAATGGATTCTTGTTTCAGTGTGAATCTGGAGGACCTCTGACTGACAGTGTTTTGTGTTACATGGTAAGAGTCCAATGTATGACTTCTTAAATTAAAAATAACTTAATCTCTATCTCACAATTTTTACTTGACTATCATGAAAATTTCTATTTTTGTCAATTTTTCCTGACAGAAACGGCTATCTGTCAGACGTGCAATTTTTTTTACGGTGCATTTAAGTAAATTTACTCTTGATGAAGAACTCTAACTTAGAATTGCATTTATTCTTTTTAAATCTCAGATGATTTGTTGCATGAAAGTTTAGATCTGACCACCATCACCTCTAAGTTCCCATTAAATCCAGTGTTCACAGCAGACTACAGGTTTAATATATGCCCAGAGACCCAGAAATTAACCAGCACATCCTAGAATAAAACTGGTTCCAGGTCTGTGTGTCAGCAAAATTGGATGTCAACTGTGTGAATAATATAAACTACAATAATTAAATTAAGATTAAAAAGACATTTTTGACATTGGAAACAACTTTTGAGCCAACATGAACAATAAGTGCTCCCTGAATAGCTACTAAATGGATCTTGTGACATTATTTTAATTAAGAAGAATAATCTCAAAACTGGAATTTAGAAACTAAACTCAAGAAAAATAACACATGATAACGCATGTAAATGAGTCTTATTATAATTTATTGATTTTCTAACAAAATTATAAATTGAAATAATCAACTCACCAAAAAACCACTGACACACGGTGAATTTGAGGATTTGCTCAGATACTTTACGTCTAAACATCATAACTATGTTCATAATAACGCTCATAACGCCGTTTGTGATTTGAACGCCGCAGAAGGGGGATCGCACACACAGTATCTGGCAACCCTCCTCGGCTCGGAGCGCAGTGTGCATCTGGAAGTTGTCGCCATCATTTCTGGCTAAATGTTGCCGTCGCTCTCAAGTCAGTCCGCCGCTGTGTTCGAGGATTATAAAGTTAACAGCATCATCAACCTGTCTGTGTTTCTCCTGTCGGGTTTCTGCGAACTGTCGTGATGTCATTAATCAGTCAGCGCGTCCAGGACTGTTGAAATATTGTGTCGTTTACAGACATTAGCTGCGGCTAATTTTCATTAGCAGAGCTGAAGTCTTGAGAAGCAGCAAAGAGGCGGTGCGCTGCTAAAACTAGCTAGCTAGCAGCGAGCCGGCTAGTTAGCTGGCTAGCAGGCAGAACATTTAATTAACATTAAAGTGAATAAATCCACCGTTGTGAACGTCGGTACATGCTCGTAGGCTGTTCAGGCTTCAGTCTCGTGCTGTTAAGTGAACGTACGTTAGCCAAGGAGCTAGCAGCTAGCTTCAAATCAGCTGAGAAGCCAGGAAGATTTCTAGCTAACAAAGCTAACTGGATAAACTGGGGCTGGTCTGCGACGGTGGGAGGCTGTTAAACTGGAGCTGACATCGCCACATTTCCTGTGTTTACCACGTATGTGCCACCATATATGCTACTTCGGCTCATCTTTGTGATTATTATGGCCTTTCTTGTAGCAGCTAACTTCTTCTGCAAAGTCTGCTGCAACCATGTTAGCCAGCTGCATCCTCCAAGTTCATATCATTGTTGTCAAGCTAGTATTGAAATTTGATATAATTGCATGGTTTGTGTTTTAATTCAGGTAACTGTTAATAAGCCAGTGTTATGGATTATGATGATGATATTGTGTTTATGCATGTGTATGTGTCACAGCAGGCTGTTGGGCCTGACAACTAAGAAGATGTCTGAGGGAGAGAACAAACAGGCCCCTGACACAGTCCAGGACGGGAAGTCAGACCCCATGGCAGCTGCATCTACAGGTCAAGGAGTGTCGTCTGTGTCTCCCCCTGTGTCCATGGTGAGCCAGCCTCCAGCTACTGCAGCCACAGAGGATGAGGAAGAGGAGAGCGAGGATGAGTCAGAGATTTTGGAGGAAAGCCCATGTGGACGCTGGCAGAAACGCAGAGAAGAGGTAGGGGGTGTGTCTGCGGAGGAGTTTACCTGTAGCTGAGGTATAGATAATGCCTGATGCATTGTTTTGTTTTCGGCCTGAAGGTGAATCAGCGCAACGTACCTGGGATCGATAATGCTTACTTGGCCATGGACACAGAGGAAGGAGTGGAGGTGGTGTGGAATGAGGTCATGTTCTCAGAAAGGAAGAATTTCAAATTACAGGAGGTGAGTCCAGTGCTGAGACAATGCAGTTACATGTGTTAAGCAGTTACATGTACTGTAGTATGAATGAAACCTGGATAATAATGAGCATTATAATGAATGCGTCAGTTACAGGACAGTGTTTATACCTGCAAAGAATAAAATGTTCTGATGAGGTTTTTTAGGAGTGTGTTTTTCTAGTTTTTCTAGGTTGCTTTTTTTTTTTTTAACTGTGATCTCACTAACAATGTAGAAGCCTGCTGGTTTTCACGTTCCCCTTTGGCTTTAAGCTCCTTAAGCAAGTATCAGACTTGTTGCTGCAGCACACTGTACCTGAGTAGTTGCAGAAAAAATTTCAGAAGTTTGTAAGGGGGGAGTAAGCAGGCCAGAAGAAGTGGTATTTTAAGCTCTTGTTTGCTTATACCTTTTGGTATTTTAGGCATTCAGCTTGGTGGTTTTGCATCATTCTGAAGTTGTTCCTATTTCTTTTTCTCACTCTTATCTTGGTTGCTGAAATGGCATTAGTTGAAGATCCAGTCTGTTGCTTACTTTTTCAAAACAAATATAGTAAAAAGTAGTATTTCTGTTAGATCACTACTGAGTGCCCTTGAGCAAGGCTTGTTGCCCACAGCTGCCACAGTGGGAGCTGCAGTTTTATGCTACTGTTAAAAATATGTGACATTATGTATTGATGATTAATCTCTTTTTTTTCACAGGAAAAAGTCAAAGCAGTTTTTGACAATTTGATCCAGCTGGAGCATTTGAACATTGTGAAGTTCCACAAGTACTGGGCGGATGTCAAAGAGAACAGAGCAAGAGTAGGAGATCGTCTCCAAAAAACCCTTTTTAGCAAATCATATAAAAAGCGTTGTGACTTTTTTGCTTATCTGTTTGCATTTCTTTTTTGTGTGCAGGTGATTTTCATCACTGAGTACATGTCCTCAGGAAGTCTCAAACAGTTTTTGAAAAAGACAAAGAAGAACCACAAGACCATGAATGAAAAGGTGCTCTGCTGCAACTAGATTTGAAATGAAGTTACTTGCAATGACAAGTGAACATATTTTACATAAACTACTATTTTTGGTAACCTATTTTTCGTCTGACAGGCCTGGAAGCGCTGGTGCACACAGATACTCTCTGCTCTCAGGTGAGTTTAACAGAAAGGTTCATTTCTTTAAGCTATTTTATGTTAAAGAACAAATTGTGGTGTGTGGCATTGCCACAATTGAAAGTCCAAATGCCACCATCTGTTTACTCCAGCTGCAGGGAATGTATGTTACAAAAGTCCATTTAGTTTTAAAGGTTTTTTTGGCTTTTCTAAATTGAAGAATTCACCAGCTGCTGCTAACAGGAGAGTGGTAGCTGCAATTTTTATTGACTTCACCTTTGTTTGCTTGCTCCAGCTACCTGCACTCCTGTGAACCTCCCATCATTCATGGAAACCTGACCTGTGACACCATCTTCATCCAGCACAATGGCCTCATCAAGATTGGCTCAGGTAGAGATCATTTGAAGTGAGAGAGATGTTTCAAGAAAATAAGATCGAGACAGTGTAAATCCAGCCAGCGTTGCATATGTCCCTCTATAGACTATTATATATCTATTTTTTTTTATTATCACTATTATTATTGATACTATACCTTCGTAGATTTTGTCTAAGTATCAGTGTTGTTATTATTAAGGCTTTTCCACCTCTGTTTCAGTTGCTCCAGACACCATCAATAACCATGTGAAAACTTGTCGAGAAGAGCAGAAGAGCCTCCACTTCTTTGCTCCAGAATATGGAGGTTAGATCCTCTCATTTGTCTCAAATACCATTCCGTTGTGCTGTAGCGTTTCTGTGATATTGATGAGCTTATTTCTGCTTTCAGCTGTTGCCAATGTTACCACAGCCGTGGATATCTATTCCTTTGGAATGTGCGCCTTAGAGGTGAGAGGAGACATTGTTCTGCTCTGAACTGTTTGTCACATACTGACGAGCATAATCACTCATTCTCTTGTTTATGGAAAAAATGCTTGATTGTGCATGCACTAATGGTCTATGTATCAATGCATTCCTAACAGAAGTGTCACCTCAGCTTTAGACATGTTTAGTTATTGTTTGCTTTGAAAGTTGGCGTTGGTTTGCTTTTAAGTTACACAAATAGATATGAGGATGGATGTTATCTGTCTTTTGCGAGAGAGAAAATGCAGAAATACAGCAATCCATCCATCTTTCGTGTCAAAGATACGATCAGGTCTTCAAAATGTGTTACGTAACAGTAGAGTAGCTGCTGTTGACTTAAGTTTTTTGTTTGCATTTATGAATCATTTCCTGTCAACATCCTTTTTTTGTCCAATCACTTCCTCAGATGGCTGTGTTGGAAATCCAGAGTAATGGAGATTCGTCTTATGTGTCCCAAGAAGCCATAAACAGTGCCATTCAGTCCCTAGAAGACCCATTGCAACGGGTGAGGGAGTGAGAGGCAAGCATTTAAAGTCTGTCTGGAAGAGAAAGCCATAATCTTAAGTTTGTTCCCCCCATGTTTTTTTTTTTTTTTTTCAGGAATTTATCCAGAAGTGTCTGGAGGTGGACCCCTGTAAGCGACCCACAGCTAAGGAGCTGCTGTTCCACCAGGCCTTGTTTGAGGTGCCCTTACTGAAGCTGTTGGCTGCACACTGCATCGTCAGCCACCAGCGTGAGTGGACACGCACACACACACAAAGTTTTTATCAAAATCAATACTGGAAATGTATCTTCTGTTTAAAGACACAGTTAAACCCATCATGGTCATTCACAAAAATATAATGTAAAAATAACTATCATGGATGAATGCTCTTATCTGATTGCCATCTCCTCTGTTTCCCTGTAGATATGATTCCAGAAAATGCTTTGGAAGAGATGACAAAGAACATGGATCCTAATTTGGTGATTGTTGAGGCCAAGGATGGGGTTCAGATGAAGTAAGTCTGAGCCTTACACAACCACAAAACAGTGACGTATAGTGATAATGACATGGAAACCTGGGGAAGGAAGGAAATGTCTCTGTATGTATTTCATAGCAAGAAACACTGACAGATGTTTTCAGAACTTTTGGTTCATCATGTTACTCTAATCTAGTTTGAATGTTATCTTTTTCTAGTGATCATTCCAGTTAGATAATACAACTACTTTAGGGGAGTGAAATGAAAAGTCACCCACCTCTGCTTTTTAGTTGAGTTGAAGATTTAGTCACACTCTGGTCCTGAATATTCAGCACAAGTAACAGTCTTTCTTTTGCGTCAGGCTCTCTCAGTTTCCTGCCCTGGAGCTGGACAAGTTCCTGGAAGATGTCAGGTAAGAAAGTTGGAAACACATTTGCTGTTGATTCTGATTCTGGCTCGAATGTCTGGAACTGCTGGTGAAATTAGGTGGGGAAAGTAACTGCAGAAAGTAACATGAGAATTGCTCCCCACTCTGAAACTGTTGCTGTACTGCAGTTGAATATGTGACAAGTCTGTAAAACGTGAAGTAGGGCATCGCATGTACATAATACACTGTACATGCATAGTCAGCAAAACCCTGGTTTTTAAAAATATCCTCCAGTGTTCACAGTTGTCCTGAAGCGGTGCCTCTTTTTTCCTTCATTGCCCCAGGAATGGGATCTATCCTCTGACTGCATTTGGGATGCCATGTCCACAACAACCTCAACAGGAGGCGGTGAAGTCACCCATAGTGCCCCCCTCGGTGAAAACCCCGACTCCTGAACCTGCAGAGCTCGAGACCAGGAAGGTAAGAACTGACATGTCAGAAGTTAGATCTCAAATAATGTTAACAAATCAACAAATACATTCTTCATTTACATGTATCACTTCATCCTTTTCTGATAAAGTCTGCATGATGCTATGTCTTATATATGTTAAGCTGTTTTCTGGTACTTCACAGGTCCTTCAGATGCAGTGCAATATTGAGCCTGTTGACGAGGGCACCAAGCATCATGTAAGTCATGTGTCTACCTCAAAGTATTGCCAACCCGTGTAAGTGCTTTATGTGTTACTAGACAGTTGTAATGATTTACGTTTTCCTCCTTTCAGCTGACTCTGTTGTTGAAACTTGAGGATAAGTTAAACAGGCACTTAAGCTGTGATTTGTTACCAAGTGAGTATCTTTACTTCTTGAAGAGCCCTGAATGGTTGTTAATAGACTTCGAATGTGCACACATGGATAATTTCTGCCTCACATTTAAACATCAACAACATCAGTTTACAGTCTTCCTTTGCAGCTATTTTTGTTGAATTGACCCTTTTATGACACATAAGCATCATCAATGTTACTTCCTCCTGCTGTGTGTAGAAATACATGTGTCGTTATGCTTAGGGATTGTATTTGTGTGCATGCTGGTAGAACATACAGGTCACACAATATACGAAGCTGTTTGGTACTGGTACTTAAGTAACACTAGAATACTTTAAAGGCACATTATGTGATCGTTGGTATTATTTACATCATGCAGTTGTAGGTCTTCTGACTTTGTTTGTGTCATCATTTCAGATGAGAGCGTGCAGGAGCTGGCTGTGGAGCTCGTTCAGCTGGGATTCATCAGTGAGGTGAGTGGACTTAATCATCATGACCCCGCTGACGTGAACACTCGAGGGTAAAACAGAAAACAAAGATATTATCGAGCTTTGCTGTCCGTTTCATTTCAGGGTGATCAGCCACGACTTGCATCCGTTCTTGAAGAGGCCTTTTCAAAGTTCTACAGCCGGAATGGTTCTCTCAATCCGGTGACCGTTTCCTCGTAGCGGAGGACTCACTCGGCCTTCTTTCAGCCCTCCTCGTCCTCTACGACAGGACTAGCTTTTTGCTCCACCTCTGACTTGCAGGAAAGCTTTGCGAGGACAGAGGAGGAAGCCTTGGTCTGGTTGCAGATCCTGCAGCCTGTTCTTGTATCTTCTGGTGGGAAAAGCTGCCACTAAGTGGTTGTCGCTTTCTATCTTTTTTTTTTTTTTTTTTTCCTCCCACCCAATACAGCCATCTGCTTCTCTTTTAAAAGAGGAAATCCTAGTTGCAACTTCAAGGAAAATACCAATGTTTTCACTTTTTGGCTTCTGTCTTCCATTTGTAAAGTAGTGAAGAAATGGTTGAGGTGAGCCACATAAAACTGGATAACAGCAGTATTTTCCTTAAGTCAGTATTAAAACTGTATTTTAAACATTTTTACTTAAAACTGTTAAATAGTTGTCTGTATGAAAAAATCTTTGTCCCGGCATACTGAAGTGTATGTATTATGGTGTTGTAAGGTCAAGTCTGGTTGTCTAGTCCTTTAAACTTTCTCTTGAGCAGCGAGGGAGGCATCTTCCTAACTTGTATCGGTTTTTCGAAGACTCTCAAATGCATCGAGCTTGTAATACAACAGATGCAGCGTCACTTTTACTTCAAAATTCTGTAATTATTACAACATAGTCATGAAACATGCAGCTGCAACACAATCTAAAGAGCTGCAGCTAAAATATAAAAAAATCAAACTATTTATTTGTGTATCTTTTCTTGAGCGTGTACTGTAATTCACTTCCAGCACTAAGGTCAGTGGTTGTTTGAATGTATGCTTTTAGTTGCTCTCTTTCTTTAAATCAAGCTGTTATTTTCTATGAAAAGGGGTTGTCGTCACTTGACTGTGGTCCAATTACTACTGTAGCTCCTGTTTTACAAGTAGCCCATTGCAGCACTTATCGATTAGGGCTGGGTCAATAAGAAGTCGTCTTTAGGTGGGATTTTACACATGAGCTAGATCCATGTGAAGTTGCTTTTGCATTGACGCACATGATCTGATGGATGTCAACATTTCAGTCTTGTGGCTCTGAATCATTTCTTCATGGCTGAAGTTTTGTGTGTGACACCACAGCTAAAAGTTGCCCTTCCACGTAGATATTCAGTTATTGGCTCGGACCACCCTTAAATGTTAACTGTTTGGGGATCTCTCTGCTAGTTTGCACTGCTGTACACTTTTATATCCTGTTTGAAATGTCCTGTGGCCTCTGGCTCCTTCACAGTAACAGGAGGAACTTAGATGATTTGGAAATGGCGTCATTGAAAATTTAGTCCGTGATCCAGTCTCGTCTTCTCTATGCTGTGACTACCTATCTGACAGGGTCTGTAGATACTGCGAGATACAAGTGTGGGACTGCCTGGCATGCTTGTAACCATCTTGTACACTGTATGCTGGACACTGTGCTGTTTCTGCAACGCATTTACCCTCTTTTTTTTCACTTCCTGAAATAAAAATTTACACTATCAGCACTTCAGGTCTTTGTTTGCTGCCATCTTGTGTTCAAGTTCGTCACTGCTGTAAGAGGTGATTTCCACCAATACGTGAAACCACAAGGAAAGTATATTTGGTAGAAGACTTCTTCCTTCTGGTATGAACTTTTATACAGTGGTTCCCAACCTGGGGGTGAGGGACCTTTAGAGGGTCATAAGGTAAATACGATGCGTTATAAGATGATCATATGCGAGTGTGAGTGGCTGTGGTCAGATGTAAATGTACCCAGAGTAAAATTCAAAAAACAGAACCAGTACTTTCCAAAGCCATTAGACATTGGCATCTGAAAGCCATTACAACTAAAACGTTTAGTATGTGTTTCCCCTTGTAGAAATTTTGGTGTAGATTTATCTTTACAATAGAAAATAAAGTTATGTTTTAAGTAAAATAACATGCACACAAACACAAATGAGGCGAAATTCAATCATTTAAATTATTTATACAAAAAAACCCCATCCTGGCGTAACAGGAGTGTGATCTCTTATCCTCAGAGCATCACGGTTTGAATTATTTGTTCAAAATTTTAAGAAACTGTAGCCCTTGTACAAGTAAATTCATGTACATACTTAAAGTCACAATGTGTGCTCGAATAACAGTTGAATAAAACACATTTCATGCTGACAAACACGTTGCCGTACAAAATTACAGCAGTATAATAAAAGTACAGCAAGACTAAAAAATATTTTTGATATAAAACACCCTAGAAACACACTCTAAATAAAAAGCTACCAAAATGGTGACATCCAGTTCATGAGTGGTTTTCAGCTGCGTGGGTATTTTCAATTCTGTACATTGTGAGTAAAAAAAAAAAAAAAAATACTACAAAAACAGTACATAGCACTTCAATTCAAACACATTACTCTTTCACATTAAATTTGTGTTTTACTTCCCAGTCTGAAAGTAATGTATATAGGCACAGTAATTAAATTCATTAACCATGTTTGGTCATTCCTTGTTATTCACAACTCCACTTTAACTCAAAGTCGAAATCTGGCCGACCAAACAAAGTGGCAACCATTCAGTTCGCTTTTTCACACATTCTCTCTTTTCCAGGAGTTTGTGGAGCCGAGAGCTGCCAAACGTCAAAATGTAGTTGTTAGCTGTCAGTTGAAACCAAGATAGTCACAGCTCCTTTCACTGCGTTTCCTCAACTTCATCAGTTCCCTCCGACAATTAAACATCACTGAAAACTGTTCTCGAGAAACTCCAGCAGCCGGGAAGATTCCAACAAAAAAAACAACACCTGTTAAATCAAAATATCCGCAACTCCGAAGGGTCTCATTCCAAAACACTTTGTATTTCAGGTTTTAAAAAGTGTTACTTTGATGAATAACAAACTTTTATCTGAGTTTCAGCACAATTCAAATAATTGACTATTTACAGGCACAGACAAAAGCATCTTGTCGCATACTTTCTTTAAAAATGTAGAATATGCCGATGCTGTCGATTAACAATTATATTTATGCTTTCAGAGAATTGTTATAGAATATTGTTTGGATCTTATCAAATAAAGGTGTATTTAATTTTTAAAATTCAAAGGAAGCCCATAAACAACTACTGTAACTAGGGCCATATCATAATTTCTCATCTCTCTATCATCATATATTGACATACGCTTCATAGTTCTCACGTCTAAATGAACACGTTTTTCCAAAATTTGTCACAGCATTAGATCTTAAATCTTAATATTTGAGCATATCATGATAGGAAAAGCACAATAAAATGAAGGATGGCTGAATTCCATTTAGCTGCTTCAGTTTTGTACCTGCTGCTCGTTCAACGTCTGCTGATTATAGGTTTATTAGATCATCAATATATACTAAAGATCATTTGGCTCAAAGGGATAAACAAGATTTGAACATTTTATCATGTTAGTTTGCTTTAATCTATCAACTTTATAATAGTTTTGATAAAGACAAATAATACAGAGCAAATAAACTGAGTTGTACAGCTGTTAGTGGCTTTGAGGGTAGCAAGTTTTATCTACCTGTAAATTTTGAACTGTGACATAAGTAAAAAGGAAACTCATATTTACGGATCATTTTTTTGGGTCCAGCATTCTTTTAACAAAGCGCTATCAGGAGTTTAGGCGACATGCTTTTCTATTCTTTTGTCTCTCGAAATGAAAACAGATGTAAAGCATCTGAATCTCAAGATGTTGAAGACAAGTTGTGCTTTTCTCCGTTGCATCCCAACCTGATGGTTTATGCCATTAGGATGACTGTATCTCAACAAAGAAATTGTGCCTACAGCAGCTCTGCATATCCGATATCTTATTTTGGAGTGAAACACTTCAACCATTGATGTGTGATGAATCAGGAAATATTCAGGATATAATAATGTCAAGTTAGCACCATCAGTGCGGCAAAAGGCATTCGACTTGTGGAGGATCATTCTTGTTCCACTCATGGCTGGAAGTAGATGAATTCATGGCGTCACTTAGCTCTGTAATAAAACCCATTAGTCAAAGAGGTGTTTGTCTAATGGGGTCTGCCAAAGAGGTTTGAAGATCTGAAAAAGGCGACGACATCCTTCATTTCTTCAGACACTGGTACATCAGTGCTCGTGGATTCAGCATGTAGCGCTCAGAGTTGAGTAACTTGGTGAGATACTGCGGCACCGGAGGCCGAGGGGCCATGTAGGACACGCCGGGACTGACGGCCATCACCTCCGCGATCTTCTGCTTCATCTCCCTGATCTCCCGGTCCTGCTTCATCACTTTATCTGTCAGATAGACAAAGGTCCTACATGAGGGGGTGGACACTGAGGGATGTAGACATTCAGAATACTTCAAGTCATTTATGAACTATAATATCTGATAAGCTGGATTTTTATCAGTTATTCTCTTCCCTCAGAAAAGTACCCTGATGTAAAGTCCATATGAAAATTCTCTCTCAGTTCAAATCCCCTTAATGATCAAAGTGGAATAATAGATCAAAGCTTTGATAGAGCAGACGAGAACAGAATAAGTCAATTATTCAAAACTGGAAACACTCACAGAGGACATATCTTTACCAAAGCTACACAATACTACATTGATTTAATACAGTAGTTGTTTTAAAATGTGACATCTGAATTCAAATCTGTATCATGACACAGAGTGACAGACAGAGTACTTAAAGCCTGTCCAGGAATAATATGGCTTTTGGTTCAAAGACGAAATGTGCAAAGGAAAAATGAAGGAAAAGAAGGAAAAATAGCATTTTGCAGAATGTATCAGAGTTAATACGCATGTGTCATGTACATTTGGCTGCGACCGCGCAATGTGTTCAAGAGTTATGACAGTTCATATGAAACAGTCCACACTTGCAATACTCTGGCAACCAGTCAAAGACTAACTGCAATATCAAAACAATAACTATGCATCATGTCTGATGAAGGCTGGATTAATTTTGTAGTCAATTTGTAGCTGAATTGTCAAAAACTGTTTAGGGAAAAAATGTAATAGCAGAACGTTTGTGTACACACACATTTGTCTTACATCAAGTGGCCACATGGTGGTGCTATTGGATGCACCAAAAATTCATCACTTGTTCCTTGGTTCATGGCCTACTTTTCCTCAAAATAACGTTCTAATCCGATGCCAATTTTTGAGATATCTTCTTAACAGACACATGAACAAACAAACACCCACAGTAACCCTTTCAGTGCATGCAGGAAATTGAAAGAAGAATTTAAACTGAAGTTGCACAAAGAGAAAGAGTGTGAACCTTGAGCGATTTCCAGCTGCCTGCGGGCGTCTCCCAGAGCCGAGAACAGGTCCAGCTTGATGCGAGTCTCTGCGCTCAGGTTGTACTCCAGATGCTGAGCTTTCTCCTGCATGGCTGACAGAGTGGACAGCAGCATGTCCGTCTCTTTCTCCACACATCGGTACTTTCCCAAAGCCTGAGTCCAAAAAAAAACACACAAGACAGTTAGAACGTGTGAAAGACGTCAAAACATCAATCAACCTCGTGCGACGACCACCTGAGGGAGTCTGTGCTTTGGTTTCCTGAGTATTTTGCCTTTTTAACATTGAATCGTCAGGGATGTTTCATGTGCCTTCATGGACACGTGTTTAGGTTCATTCACTTAGGGAACCAATGCACCACAGAGAAAACAACACAGTGATGATGAACTGGCCAGCCATTCAAAAAACACAAAAGCTGCACATTATTACACAGATACTCTGAGGATGGTTCTTTCTGTGTTAACATTGACTTTTTGAGGGAGGTGACCTGTCCTCTTTTATTAAAGCAGTGCAATGTTTTTATGAAAGACCTGGCTTCTGTTTCAGCATGCTTCATGGAGAGTATGTCACCAAAATGAAATCAAATACCACACAGTACAACAACGTACACACCTGATGTCAAAACAACAAAAACAACCATACAATATTACTGCACACTAATATGATGACAAAGTGTTGACCGCAGGCCAAAATAAAATTTAAAAACACACTAAATGCCCCCAATGAAATCCATTCAGTTTTCTAATAAACACAAAGAATTACAGACATAAAAATTTAAACAGCAAAAAGACTACATGACCAAACTGAGGACAACCAAGTACTGCACCACTTGAGACTCACAAGACACTTCAACTCACAAGTTCATTCCCAAATAGTGTAAAAAGATACCTCAACATCACTCTCTAGATCTACCACACGACTCTCTTTCACTTGATACTCCAGTTGTAGTTGTTTGTACTCTGTCTCTAGATCTTTAACTCTTTTCCTTAACATTTGGGTTTCACAGTGTTCCTGCCTGGTGTAGGAGACGGAGAAAATAACAGTTTTGAGGTGTGAGAGAGGGGGATTCATGGGAAATGAAAACCAGTTCACACAGAAAGAAACATGATATTTCATTTGCATCTTTTACATTGGTCTTTTATTTTTATATTCCACAAGTCGTGAAGATGGTGACATAAAACACAAAGAAACATATTCTGTAGAACCGTCACGTGTGTATTAAAGGAATAGTTTAATATTTTGGAAAATACCCTTATTCACATTCTTGCCAAGACTTTATGAGAAGATCGATATCGCTGTCTTGTCTGTACTTTCAATATAAGGCTACAGTCACAGCCAGCTTGGCTCAGCACAAAGGCGCGAAGTGGAGTTAGTATATAGCAACTTGTATTGCTCATTCATGATGGAGCATGATTATTCATTTTCATCGGGAATGGGGATCGTTTAACAATGAAGACAATAACTCCCATGATCCAATGCTACTTTATAATGTCATCAAACTCCATTGCATCAGAAATGACATACTGCGCATTTAAATACGTGAGATATAACGTGTTAATTAGTGAGGTGCCTCTGAGCAGAATTTCTAACACTTGGACAGAGTCAAGCTAACTGTTTCCCCCTGCTTCCAGTCTTTATGCTAAGCTAAGCTAATCAGCTGCTGACTCCAGCTTCATACTGAATGCACAGACATAGATCTCCTCAGCTAACTCTCAGCAAGAAAATGAATAAGCATAATTAATTTCTTCAAATGTTTGGCCATACGCTCACAGCAGCATTTAATTATGCTCTGTAGCAAACAAACCGAAGAATCCAGCTTTACTTTCCAGGCACAAAGCCACTTCAATAACAAGGATTTTTAAAGGTTTGACAGGTGTGATTTACCTGTTTGTTAGACTCCGTGCTGTGCTGGCTGCTTCCTCCAGTTTCTGAGCCTGAAGCTCAGCCAACTGTTTCTCAACAGAGAGTCTGGCCTCCGTCTCTGCTCTGGTCTTCTTCTCCAGCATCGCACTGCTCTGTTTGTCTCTCTGCTTGGTTTTTGTCAGACAAAGAATCCTGCAGGAAAAAGCATTAAACTCACATCAGATTATGTCAAAGATGAGGCTATAAATAAGTGGGTCAGTGCCACATTCAAACAGAAGAACGCCTTGAAAACAGACAGGAGATGTTAGATGCGTTTCTCATCATCCTTGTAGTCTCAGGAGAGCACCTTGCTTTAAAAACTGGAGCATGTCTCATCAAAACTGTGCAAAACATGCTCATCTCAACAACGATTTAAAGCCTCTGGCTGGTAAATGTGGATTTGATGTGGTGGATGTGTTGAGAGTTCATCTGTGACTGGATGGAACAGTTTTTTTCAGCACAGATTTAAATGCGCTTTGAGTGCTAATCTGTTTTTCCAGATAAAACTGTCAAGCCATATATTGTGAAAGAACATTTTTACTACTGTGAGAACAAGAGAAACACATATTTATAGACAGCTACACAGGAAATGTGTTAACCTAGGAAAATAGAGCCTAGTATTCCTGTTTGCGCTAGAGTCACAAACCTACATTGATCGACTGAATCTGGCATAAATCTTTGAGGAAAATGTGTCTGTAAATGTCTTCAACTGATGTTAACTGCATATTAGCTGGACCTGAAATGATGGATTGATTGATTGAACAATCAGTCAATCGACATAAGATGCAATAAGAAGCAATTTGAGAATCTCACTTTGGACTTTGGAATGTGATGTGAGATATTTTTCTCTATTTTATGGCAACAATAATGAAAATGTTTAGTATATTTATTTTACACAGTATTTTTTATTAGACAAATGCAAAGAAATTGACTAATTGATGGATCAAAAGTAATAAATGAACAATGATATAAATCTACAATCAAAGAAAGTGGATGGATGTGAGAGAGCGAGTTTTACTATTGTGATATTTATATTTATTTTTACTAAAGCATTCAAAGCAAAATGATCAAAACTCCAATTCATCACAGTCACTCAAAGGTTCAGATTGGGTTATAGCAGCCCCAAACCATATAAATAAAAATTAAATATTAAATATTCTCAAGAATTTAGCTGTGAAAGACTTCAGTAAGATTCAAGTAGTTATCATTCATTTATGGAAAAGAATTATGGATGAGAACTGTGAGGCACAATTCCTCTACATGAAATATGACTTTATGTGATATTAATTATGGCCCAGCTTAAAAAGAGATCCATTAGTCCTTTTGAGGATTAAAACATCTGCCCAAAAACAGTTTGCTTTCCCAGACAACCACAGTTCTAGCAGCATTTCAGCTCCCTGTCTTCTTTATTTATTTATAGTCTGATGTAATATGTAAAACAGCCCACAGAGGGAGCCAAAGACAAGCCTTCAGCAGTGGATCTGCTGGATAACTCACTTGCTCTGGAGCAGCACGTTGGACTGTCTGAGCAGCGAAACCTCTGGTCTCAGGCTCCTCTCGCTGTTGGTCAAGTTGCAGATGTGACTTCTCAGCTCCTGCTCGCTCTGCCTGCTCGTCTGCAGCTCGCCCTTCAGCCTCCTCAGCTCCTGCTCCAGCCTGAAAGTTACAGAAAGAGATCTTTTAGCTCTGATTTCGCCTCCACACGCCTGATTTCAAACTGCACTGAACTGAGGTTTAATAGTGTCATACTTGTTCATCTGCTCAGCGTGGTAAGTCTGAGCTGCTGTGGCACTCTTGTCTGTCACATCCCGGTTGGGGCTGACTGTTTTTGAGCTGGACCTCTGTTTCTTCTCAGTCCTCCCTGCAGGTGGTGAAGGAGTGTTAGTGCTGCCTCTGCGGGCTTTTGGCGAGGAGCTCTTAGCCGCCCGTGTGGCTTTGCCTCCCAGCTCATCTTGAGGTAGATTTTCTGTGTTCATGGAGGATTCTGCTCCTCCTGCTCCACAGTGGAGAGGATCTCTGGACTCGCCAGGTTTGGATGATGACGTCCGCCTGTTTGATTCGGCCGACCTCACCTCCTGTGTTCCCTTCTCTGCCGCTCTCTCCTCGCTGCGGATCTGGAGGCAGTCCACAGTGTGTCCCTCATCGTGAGCCACCACAGAACCGTTCTGACACTGATACTGAGTCGACTCAGGCTTTATCTTCCATTTTGAGCCTGCAGGTACAGGCAGAAACAAAAAAAATCATCACTCAGCTGAGATATGAAGGCTGCAAAAACATCTATCTAGGTTATTACACAGATTTGCTTCAGTCAAAAGATTCCCCTCCCTGTAAACTTTACCTCGGATTGACTCAACTGTACTCCATCCCTAACCAACCTTCTCTGGTATTTATACCAGAAAACAAAGCATTAAAACAGATGACAATGTAAGCAACAGTCCACTTATTATTGTTGCGCTGCCACATTTCAACAACACCCTTGTAGAAACTTGTGTTTTGGCAAAAAAAAAACCTGTGGTGCCCTGTGAGTTCTGTCATCATTTCCACTTGGATGAAAATAAGCTTATTGCATTGTGTAAGAATTCCCTTATTTGCTGAAAAGGATGACTCACTGCCTAAAGAGTTTGTGAATTAGCTTTTAAATCAGTGGGTGACCAGTGTTGTATTATTAGAACTGTGGAAAATGTAGAGGATTTCACTGACGCATCAAATTAGTAATGTTGTTTTTTTTTAACATTTATGATTGCTGTTCTTAACACTCAATTTCTGGCAAGTCTTTCCCGCTGTCCATTTGGAAAAAACACTACAGTACTGAGAGTTGATGATCATACAAACAAAAGAGTAGCAGAAACTCAACCCTCTACTCTCACAGCACTGGACACACAACTTCATGGGCAAACAAAACTAAACTGCAGATTGTAAAAATAGTCGATAAAGGTATGTATAAAGAGATGGTGCAGAAGACTCACTGCTGCTGCCGCCATCTGTGCCAGACTTGGGGTAAACCTGCAGGCCTGGAGGGAGCGAGTGCTGCAGGAGGTGCATGTGGAAGTCATTCTCGCTCTGCACTGCCTTTTGTATGCGCAGCTTAAAGATGTTGGTGAAATAGCAGGTGGCATAAAACCCCAGATACACTACAGGGTATCCAATGCTGAATGTGAATACAAAGGGGAAAAGACACAGTTAGACTGTGAGATATAAACACATCCCGGCTAACATTTCATACTTTTCGTTTCATTAACTAGCAACATAAAAGTGAATCTACTCCTGTAATCTATGGTGCACAAACATCAAGGCAGAGTATTAATAAAAGTTTAATACTAAATCAGCTCAATTAATTTTACGTAAGTCTAAATTCTGAAAAGTCTTCAAAGGGCAGAAAGGGTGACCTGTATTAAATCAACATACCAGTGTGCAGCAAAAAGATGAGACAGGTTGGCGTGAGAGGTTTTAAGATCTTTGAGTCGAACTGAAGCCTCTGTGTACACGAGCAGAATCCACAGGGACACCGTCGATATACAGATGCCTTTTTCTGCAGAAACATACAAAATAATTACTGCTGATTCAATTAAAATAAAAGAGCAGCATTTCCATCACAAACAAAGCAGAATTTCTATGAGGGAGCAGAGTTTGGCATATTTTATCACATGTGTGAGCAAAAACAGAACAAAACAAACAATAATCCATGGACTTACCTGTGTGACATATGTAATTGAATAATACATAGGTGCTGGCCACAAAGAACAGCCAGTGCAAAGGAACAAAAATTAAGCAAAAGATGTCCAGAGTGAAGGCGGCACAAACAAAAACAACACAAATAACCTGCAAACAAAGAAAACATTCATTTTAGTGAAAAATGCACTGGATTCATTCTGTGAGATCGTCTGGGCCACTGAACACAATATGAAATCAGACAGTCTGGGACCTCACCAGGCCATGGCAGTGGAAAGTGGTGTACACACTCCCAAAGAAGAGCCAGCACGGCCACAGATACTCCAGTCTGAATTCAAGGATGAAATCTGCCAGCAGCACCAGCGTCCACATCATCATAAACTTCAGGACGGTGTACGCGCTACACAAAGACAGAGAAAGAGTAAAAATCCATTAATGTTATTATTATACGTCAAACATCAGGAGGGAGGTGAGTTCAGTTTGGACAAATGTGAAACTAATTTGTGTTCTAGTAATTCTGGTTCTAGTAAACAAAAACGTTTCAGATGTGGCAAAGTCTCTTCAGCCAAGGCATTAAACACACACACACAGACGCCAACACAGCACTGGAAATCACATACACGTTGCTAAACCTATAATTGAGCAGCTGCATCTTAAAAATGCAGCCAGTGCTTCTAAGTAGAGGCGCTACAGAACAATGACTGTTCCCTCATTTGTTTTATTAGGCGACCACGAGCCAAACAGGGGCTGTGGTTTCCTCCTTTGTTCTGCTCATCCATAGGCTGCTATCACATCACCCCTTCTTTGTTTGGTAACCATGGCAATATTTCATCTGGAGGAGAGGGAGGAAGCACCACAGCATCCAACTGCGCACAGTTCAAATCTCCCTTTGTACCGTTAGAGATTTAAAGTGCATTTGTCTTACAGACATTTTTTAAAGTAGATACGAAATATGCACAACAATAAAAAGGAGTATTTTATGTGAAATAGTGTGCAGGGACAGAAAGCATGTTGAATTCTTCATTGTTCATATTTGCATTATGTTACTGAAAAAAGTGTGTTTTATCTTACTGGTATTTCAAACACAAGTGGCAAATATGCAAATATTCCACAACAATAAAAAGCAGTATTCTATAGGAAAGTGTGTGAAAGGCCAGAAAACATCTTAAATCCTTCATTCAAGTTCATATTTACCTTATTACTCACTTAGTTTAATTCATCTCAAAAAGCAATATTCTATTTTTAAGAGTAGTGAAGGATCTGAAGATAAATCTGCCTTTTAATATTATTTTTAATATTAATAGTGTTTTAATTCATCTTACAAGTATATTTTTTTTATAGCTGCCTAATATGCAAGTTTTCCCACAATAAAAGAGGCAAAACACATGCTTAAAAATAATGTTTGCATTTTCAAAATACAGTAATATTACGCTGTTTTAATCCTCTGTCTCATGTGAAACAATGCACCATTAAAACAAGTGGTTTCCTTCTCCTCAGGCTGTGTTTTCTTGTCTGGACTCTGTCTGTCTAGACGCTTTCAAATTAAAGCGTGAATGTGCAAAATGAGCTGCTTGTCCTTCAGCTATTTGACAACATATACAACATTTTCAATCACAATGTGTGAATTGCATGTATGATGTGGCCAGAGGCTGCAGGAGCGTGAAAGCAGATGAGAGAGCCTGAGGAGGAGCAGGCCGACGGTAAGTTGCACTGCTGCTGCTTTCAGTCGTTGCTGTAAACAAATGTGGGCTGAAGTAAAGTCGCTCATTTCGACGCTTCAGTCTCTGCAGACATGAAGCCTGTTAAAGCTGCAGACTGGCTGCTGCAAAAACATGGGACATGCATGAAGTGATCTGCAGGCAGACAGACAGACGGACAGACAGACAGGTGACGACGGCTCAAATGCAACACAAAGACGAGCAGCACAACAAAAGCAGCCTCCACCTTTCAGACAGCTTCTCGGTGATTTTCAGCTTCTTCATCTTCCGGATCCTGTTCGCGTCCACATAGCGTTTCTTCATCTTATGGCTTCGGCTCCCTCCCTGCTGGTGCTGTTTCAACACCGCAGGAGCACGAATACAAAGAAAAAAAAAAGAGCCCTCCTGGTGGAAGAAGACGCTCAGTTCAACCTGTGATGATGGGGAGGATGACGATGATGATGTCTGGGAACAAATACAGGCGGACGACGCTTCTGCGCATGCTCGGTGGATGTTGTACCTACATGTGTTCATCGCAGGAGGGGAGCAGATCAACACACTGTACCTGGGTTAGATTAGATTAGGTTAGATTGGATCAGATCAGACTGGATCAGTATTTTTTTTTTTAAACTGAGAACTTGTTACAAGTAAAAGTCCTGAATTAAAGAAATTACTAAAGTAAAAGTGTGTAGTTATAATCTGGAAAATGTACTTAAAGTACAAGTACTTCCCTTTGTGAGTTCTCTACTATCATATATTATTATTATTATTATTATTATCATCATTATTATTATTATTATTATTATTATTGGCACAATAGTGTCAAACACCGAAGTGACACCTTCATTCTTTGATTCTTGTTTTGTCCAACCAACAGTCCAAACCCCAAATTTAATACAAATAATTTCAGAAGCTGGAATCATGCCATGTTTCACAAAATAGTACAGACTGTACCTGTGTTAGATTAGATTAAATTAGATTAGTGTGGCATTAGTACTCAAGTAAAAGTGTGTAATTATAATCTGGAAAATAAAAGAATAGGAGTGTGAGTGAATGTGAGTTTTCTACTATTATACATTATATTATTAGACGATTTTAACAAAGGTGAGGTGGAGCTCATTTTGAACTAAAACTAATTATTATTTTCATCATGGATTTATATGATTATTTTCCTAATGAATTGATTGATTGTTTGGTATTAAAAATAGTAAGAAATGCTGTCAGAATTAGCCAGAGCTCAAAGTGACACCTTCACAATTCTTGTTTTGTCCAAAAAACAGTCCAAACCTCACAATTATAAAATTCTATTTTCTGTTTGGTTGGTCATTGGAAACCAGGATGCCCTTGAGCTTGTGTGTTCATTTGTCATTTGTTTGTTTGATGCTGTGTATATAAATGACACCTGTGGCTCTCGAACATTAACAGTCCTGGATTCAACCATGACTATCAACACTTTGAGCTTCCTGTGTGCCTTGGGCCTCTTTGCTGCTCTTCAGGTGCCTGTCACCTCCAATGTAAGTGAAGTGAAATGTCCTCTCTGAGAGGGAATTATATTGACTGTAGATTTCTTGTTTAGTCATCTTAACTATCTAGCTTTTTCTGAACATACATTTCTTTATTTTTGCTTCTTATGTGCAAAAACTAACCATTCTTTCTCTCTCATCTCTGAAAACCATACCTGATGCAGGGTGAGTGTTTGAGATTATTATTATTGTAAGATTTAGTATATTCATACAGATTTGAACTTATCTTCTGTTTTAACTGTGTTTATTTAGACACCATCTCATCATCAGAAATCAATGAGATTGTGGACAAGCATAACGCCTTGAGAAGCAGTGATCCGGCTCCTGCTAGCAACATGCTGAAAATGGTAACATACTGAAAATGCATTAAAATGATTTCATAATTTTAAAAGCATCGTGTGCTTCACTGAATTTTATTCTGAGCATGGATTCTCACCTGATCTAGTCAATTAGTGTTTGATTTCATACTGCAGATTCTCCCTGGTGTATAGTGTATATACCTTCGTGGTGAATATGTGCTGATTCCCACAGAGCTGGAACAATCAGGCTGCAGCCAATGCTCAGAAACGGGCAAACAAATGCTCCATGAAGCACAGCACAGCCAGCTTGAGAAGGATCAGATGTAAGTTCATTATAACATCTCTTTTTTTTTTTTTAAAATCCATACCTTACAAAATGTCAGCCACACTGTCATTTTACAAGTGCATAGATAAGCAAGAACTACTGTGTTGCTTAACAAGTTTAACAAGCATTTTATTCATGTCAGAATGTAAAATCATCTGACACAGCATTTTAGAACATCATGTGACATTAAACTTTACACTGATGTCCAGAAAGATGAGATTACAAAGTAAGTTTAAGGCACTAAATCCACCATATCAAAAGTATTTGATGGCAGGAAAAACCATGAGTCCTTGCAGTGAATAAATATGCTGTGTAAATAAAATGTCATGGCAGGCTTTACAGACTAGTTTCATGTGTCACTTTATTGTGTGATTTCTCTCATGTAGCTGGGTTGAATACAGCTAAATTTACTTGTATGTGTAATGATCAGGCTGGTCCTTAGTAAATGGAAATCATTTAAAATTGGCTTAGATTCACTGATTAATAAAATGTGTGAGATAATGTTATCAAAAAGACAGAAAACATTTCTTTTATATAGGAATAGTGAGTCAATTTATTTTACATCTGAAGAGAACAAACTTAAACGTAATTGTATTTGCCTTTTGATTGAATGCATAAAATGATAGATGTGGACTAATTAATTGTAATGTGGGTCAATTCAAAAGCACATTCATAATGGCATAATGTGAATTATTACTATTGAGGGAGAACAAAGAGAAATGTACAGCTTAATTGTCAGCAATAGGAAGTGTTTGTTTTTTATATCGCTGGGTTGTTCGTCTTCATGTAGGTGTAATTTTATGTAACTGTGATATGTAATTATGCATTATGAAAAGTTTTATGAAAGACTGGTCAGGGAGGAGCCTCCATCATATGAGAGAAAAGAGTAGCCAGGGTCTATTTAATAAAAAGTCAGTATAGATTCAATATATGTGAAACTCACTGTGTTGGCCCTCAACCCAATCATGTAATATTTTAAAAACAGAGCAAATATTTTAATGCTCAGATCAATTCTCACATGGTTTATCATCACAATTTCAAACATGATCTGAACAAAGAACTACCTGAATGCTGAGTGGAGGGAGCAATAGGTAGATTTTATTGATTTGAACTGCACGTAAAGTGGCAATATGTCCTCAGGAATGAGTTAGGGTTGGTCAGGGTTCAGCTCAAGTTCCTGGTTGTCACAAAGACAGTGTGCAGTGGAGACATTTTGAAGAACACTAAAGTACTCTTCTGTCTCTTCTTCAACTGTAGCTAGCGGCTGTGGAGAGAACCTGTACATGTCCAGCTCCAAGACCAGCTGGAGTGATGCTATCCAGTCTTGGTATGATGAGGTGAAGAACTTTCGCTACGGAAAGGGATCAATCAATGGGGGAGCCGTCAGACACTTCATAAAGGTACTCTTAAATCACATTTGTACAGCACTTATTGATTCTGAAATGAGTTAAAAGGGACTCACTAACCCAAACATTACAAAAATGCCATTAGTTCCTTTTGATTTTGTCTTTTATCTGTTGTTATCTGCAGGTTGTTTGGTACAGATCCAATGAGATCGGTTGTGCTATGGCCAACTGTCCAAACTCTCTACACAAATTTTTCTATGTCTGCCACTACTGCCCACTGAGTAGTTTTCCTGTTTTTCTATGGAAAGCATGTTTTCTCATTTTTGTGAATATTTATATGAATATTTGTGTGTCCACTGAGTTAAATGGCCCTGATATATAAAAATACATGTGTTTGTAATAAATGCTTATTGAAGTTTCACAGATATTTTCTTTTTCTGATAAATGTGACAAAACATTGCATTAGAAGAACTTTGTGGTTTATCTGTAATTCTTGAAAGATGAATCCTCAAGATGGTGCAAGAAAAGCACTGTAATGATCTGCAGTAAGCATCTGTCATTCCTCACTCTGCTGAGTAAATAACAGTTTGGGCTGTGTAAATCTTTATGCTGATACATTTAATATTTGATGCTTTGGACAGTGGAAACTACCAGCTTGCTCGTCCCTACAAGGCAGGACGCCCCTGTGGTCAATGCCGCAAGGCCTGCAACAACAAACTGTGCAGTAAGTGGCCAATACAGCACTGGAAGACTTGATCTTCTCATCAATTTTAGTGGGGAGATTATGCAGCTTCCTAATATCAGTTACTTGCTGTTTTATCATTTGTCCTTTTTTCCTGGATCTTATATGTAACAAACAAGACAGGAAAACTCTTTGAGATTCAGCCCAACCAGAGCAATAATTTCCGCCGTCAGAACAATTTGGAGACGAAGTTGTAGGACTTTGCAGGACTTCAATCTGAATACTTCTCTTTTTTGGGTGATGTTATGTTTTTGATTCATGCATTCATTCATTTTCCTCTTTTCACTGTCTTCTCCAGCCAACCCCTGTCGCCACACGGATAAGTACAACAACTGTCCTGATATGAAGCGGCAGTGGGACTGCAGCAACAGCAAAGTGGCCTCTTGGTGTCCGGCCTCCTGCAAGTGCTCCAGTGAGATTATTTGAATGCATGGGCTCTGACTCATCAGTCAGTTTCAATAAATATACTCGGAATTCAAGCTTCTGTCTCTCTCATTTAATACTTTGGGCTATTTGATCTGCTCTGTAATCAACAGACATTAAAAAGGATATTTACTTTAGCATGGTACTTCTCTACAACACTGTCTGCAGACTCAGGTGCCCTTTGACCTTCCAGCCATGAGTACCCTAATGTTCCTTCTTCTCATCCCCTCTTTGCCCCTACCACCTTGATTTTGGGGGACAGCATCACCAGAAACATGCACTTCTTTAATGCCATCACACACTGTTTTCCTGGAGCCACCACCACGGACATCATGGACAAACTACCCGGGTTGCTGCTATCTGTCCCATCCTCCGTAAACTGGGTGATAGTCCATGTGGGCTGTAATGACACAGCTCGTCTGCAATCTGAGCTAACAAAAAATCACTTTACTGATCTTCTCAGCCTTTTAAAACGCTGTGGAAAATCTGTTTTTATGAGTGGTCCACTACCAACGCTGTCCCGTGGTGCAGAACGATTTAGCAGACTCCTCAGCCTTAACACTTGGCTCCAGTCCAACTGCTGCACGCACAACTTTGGTTTTATTGACAATTTTAATCTGTTTTGGAACTGCCCTTCTTTTTACAGGACTGATGGAGTCCACCCAAACAGTCTGGGCAGCTCATTGCTAACAGCTAACCTGCAGCATGCCGTACAGTTAGCTCCACGTGACTGACTGTTTACATCACACACCCCCTCTGGTACGACCCCGGTAGCAAATCAAGCCTCAAACTCCAGCACCCCCTGTTCTCCCCTGACTGAAATACCTGCCTCTAACTCTACTTACTGTCCCATACCAACTAATATCCCACTCAGAATCACTTACCGCCGTTCATGCCCCTATGATCGGGGGGATTTATTTGTGACTGAGCCCTGGCAACAAAATATGGAATTTATCCATTTAAAGGAACTGTGCCCTGTGGATTGCTCATTCATTGGGACTCCACGTTTATCTGGATGTGGTGGAGGTCTGGCTGTGGTCTGGATCAATCGGTTCTCTTGCCAATTGGTGTGCACAGAACTCTTTACTACTTTTGAACTGCAGTTGACTAAAGTTGGTCGGCTAAAGGCATTTTATTATGTTTTAATTTATCGGCCTCCTGGTCCAGCTGGTTAGTTTTTACCTGAGTTCACTGACTTTCTGACCTCTATTATTAAGCTGGAAAGGGTGTTATTAGTTGGTGACTTTAACCTGCACTTCAATGATGTCACTAATCCTGTTGCTACTGAATTTCTTAATATTACTGAATCTTTTAATTTCAGGCAACATGTTTCTGGTCCCACTCACTTGGGTGGCCATACTTTGGACCTTGTCTTCTCTCTGGGCCTAGATATTGAAAACCTCTATCACACAGAGTAGTTTTCAGGAGTTTTCTTGTCAATGCAGATTTGAATAATGTAGAGTTCTCATTTCTGCGTTTGACACAGTGGACCAGCACATCCTCATTAAGAGGTTACGTGATCATGTTGGCATATCAGGCTTAGCCCTTGACTGGTTCTCATCCTATTTGACTGACAGGAGTTTCTGCATCTCTATGGGAGACTTTGTGTCTGATTCCTCCCCTCTGTCATGTGGTGTCCCACAGGGCTCAGATCTGGGGCCTCTCTTATTCTCTTTATATCTGCTGCCCTTGGGACAAATAATAAGCCAAAATGATGTTGTATATCATTTATATGTGGATGACATCCAGCTCCACTTTTCATTCAAATCCAATGAGCTTCTCAGATTATCTAGGCTCCTTGACTGCCTTAACACTATTAGGGTCTGGATGGCAGAAAACTCTCTGCAGCTCAATGCAGATAAGACAGAGGTTTTGGTTGTTGCTCCAGAAACTGTTGCCCCTATGATCACGCAAAGTATTGGGCATCTGTGTCATGTTTCTGGGTTTTGCCCTATTTCTAGTGTTGTTTTTTGTGTTTCTGGTCATTTAAGCTCAGGTGTTTTTGGTTTTGGCATTCCTTCTTTTGTATTAGTGTGCTTTTCTTTGGTGGTGCTGCTTTATGTTCAGGCTTTGTTTCAGAGGCTGGGGGGTGTGGTTTCCAGGTGCTGGGGTCCTCGGCGGCAACACCTGAGTCTCATTCCCTCATCACCGGCGGCTTCTTAACCCTGCTCATCCTCCTGCAAGCTGCCAGATTGTTCCACTCGTCTTGTGGTATTGTTGGCCAGCCTTTGCTTCTAGACCAAATCTTGTGATCACCTTGTGTGTTTTCCTTTTTTTTTCCTTTCTGCAAATCTCTCACCACTCAACCCACCTGGACCCCTGGATACTGTCTTCTCCCTGGTCACTCTACAGAGCCCCACTAACAGCACCACCAGCGCCTCGTTGCCAGCAAGTTTCTGTTAGGAGTTAAATAATAAATCCTTTTTTTCACCTAAACCTTTGTCTGAGTTTGCTCCTGGGTCCTACTAAAAGCTTAATCGTCATAATCTCTCCACTGCTGTTCACTCATACCTGCGTAACTTAGGGGTAATGTTTGATAAATCCATGTCATTTGATACCCATGTGAAGCATCTGACCAAATCTTGTTTCTTCCAGTTAAGAAATATTAGTAAACTGAGATCTGTCGTTTCAACTGTTGAGCTGGAGATAATTATACATGCCTTCATCTCATCCTGCATCGACTATTGCAACGCACTTTTCTCTTCTCTGAGTACTTCTGCTCTTAATCATCTACAAGTGATCCAGAATGCTGCAGCAAGATTAGATCTAATAGATGCTCTCACATTACACAAATACTAAAATCCCTTCACTGGCCCCCTGTCACTTATAGGATCCAATTCAAAATTCTGATTATTACTTATAGAGCACTACACGGCCAGGTCCCTGCTTATGATTCAGATCTATGTCATCTTTATCAGTCAGCGCGATCTCTCAGGTCAAATGCAGTAAATGTGTTGTCTGTCCCTGGGACTCACCTTAAGACACGAGGTGATAGAGCTGGAATGCTCTGCCCGCACCCCTACGGTCTGCTGAGTCCCTGGCTTCCTTCAAAAACCTGCTAAGGACCCTGCTGTTTAGACAGGCATTTGGGCAACCTGTATCTACTGACTCTGCATGTTTTTATTTTGCTACATTACTGATCTTCACTGTTAACCACTATATAC